>QEPC01008723.1:283491-300465 GCA_003113815.1 Sphenodon punctatus
TGGGGGCTGCAAAGGCTGCTGGGGGCTGCAAAGGCTGCTGGGGGCTTGGCTGCACTCAGCTCACCATCCAGGTAGGCAGCCCTCCCCAGCCCTGCCAGGAGGTCCAGCACCAGCATCTGATCAGGCTATTTACTGTCAGCCCAACATCTATCCCCTCGCTTTCAGCAGGGCACTGGCGAAGCGGGTCCACCTGCTGCAAGGCACAGGTGAAGCTCCAAAATCTCCTTCAAAACTGTGCTCTCATTTGCATACCACAACCCCATTGCCCCTCTGTGTGTATGAGGGTGGGGGTGGGGGAAAGCTGGGTCAGTGGGCCACCACACCCAGAAGTCCAACTCAGCTGCCCGCTCCTCATACTTCAGCCCAGCCACATGGTGTTCCAGGAGCTACCTATACCAGCTCAGGAGTCCATAGCCAGCATTCCTGGAGGATGGGTCAACCAGAAGCCCCTGAACATCCCCCCTCAGTCCAATGTCAGCCAGAGTCAAGGTGTCAGATACTCCCCAGTTCCTCTGTGCCTTATACGCCAGGCACGAGCATGAGGAATGGCCTCAAACATCAGCCATCGCAGGCCTGTCCATGGTCAAATACACAGAACGAGCCTGGGATGCCATAATGGGGGGACAGAAGTGATGCCCCTGGGAGAGACATCATGATCCCATGTTGCCCATTAGCTTCAGAGGAGCAAGCACAGGGCTGGGACAGGCCAGCACTCCCTCCCCCACACCGTTGAAGAAAGAAACAGATTCAGCTGTGCAGGGCCAATCCTATTCGGGTTCCCTCCCCACCCTCAAGAGACACTGTGATCTCACATTGCCCATAAGATGCAGATGAGCAAGAAACACAGCGCTGGGACAAGGCGGTTCCTTCCCCACCTGGGGTCATAATCAGAATCTCAGATGTGCATGGACCATTCCAGCCAATATCTAGGCATGCAGTCAGTCAGGTGATGGTAGATTAGTGCCTTCACGTGGCATGTCACCACTTCAAAACCTCTGCCGCGGTGTCTGAAGGAACCACAGCCATCTTCTGGACAACCATGGAGCAAGAAAAGTTAGCTGCCCTCCACCTTCTCCTCACCATTGCTGAGGCACGTAATTGAGTGATTCAGGTGGTGCAAGCTGTCTGCTCCGCCTGACACAAGGCCATTACCAGCTGCCTCGGAGTCCTCTGCAGGCTTCCAGCCAGGGTGCTCTGGTGCAGCCGAATATGCGGTGCCTGTATGGATGGGTGCCAGGCACTAGCCCATATCTGTTGGTGACGGGCATTTCTGATGGTCATGGAAGCAATGCAGGGGAAGCTGCTGCGGTCCATGAATTACATGTCTGGGGACTCATTGCAGAAATCCTCACCCTTTGGCAGGTGCTGCCCATTGACCAGTTCACCTGGGTCCTACCGAGAGTCTGAGTCCCAGTCCCAAGTGTTCAGACTGGTCTTCAGACCCTTGAAGAATACTCAGAATTTTTGAGGTTTTTTTTTGCGAGGGGGACCAGGAGAGGCATGGGATGAGGGAATAGGCCAGTGGGGACCAGTGAAGATGGGGTGGAGGGCTAGTGGGGGGAGGTGGTCAGGGGCAGTGTACTTACCCTCTAGAGTCCTGTGATGTGTGGCCTCTTCCCGGGCTGGTAAATTAAAAGAAAACAAAACAAAACTGAGCATGCTCAGACCTCTCCAAGATGGCGCTGGCAGCATCAGCGCTCTGTGGGCACCATCTTGGATATGTCCTGCCGGTTCTCTGCATGCGCAAAAGTTCTGGGCTGAGACGAGAGCAAGTGCTAACTTGTTCCCATTCCACAGGGAAATATCATCCTTTCGGGAGTGCTTGCGTGTGTCCCTTGGTACTTTGTCAGTTTCTGGTGATTCTGTGCTTCTGCCATTTTTTCATCATTTTTGTCACTTTCTTGTCACTTTCTTGGATTTTACAACATTTTTGTGGCAGTTTTACAGCATTTTATGGCAATTTTCAGCACTTCCCTGGTGCTTAAGCAGCATGTTTTCATCTCCACAGCCACTAGAGTGTGCATGGGGCACTCATGGGGCTTGTGACCAGCCCATGGCAGCCCCGTTCATCAATCAATCAATCAATCAATCAATCAATCAATCAATCAATCAGTCAATCAATCAATCAATCAATCAATCAATCAATCAATCAATATTTATTCAATAGCGTAGCCATAAGCCATTGCTAGACTTACATACACATAACCAACACATAACATAAAACTACCAAAAAAAAATGAAACCAGAATTACATGCCCCATATTCCAACACGCCTGGGCCCAAAGGAGGCCCACTAAACCCCTAGGGACATCTAATCTTTGGCCACCCCCACCAATTCTAGAGCAGGTGATCTCTGATCAAACGGGGTTAAAGATCTAAAGTTAATAAACTGGTGCCTCCTACTAAATGCAGCAATCAGAAACTTCATCACAGCAGCAGTGGTGTCAGAGTGGACATCTCTGAGCAAATGTCCCAATCTCCTCTCGTCAGACCATGAGCAGTGGCTAGGGAAGGGAGGCCCCAATACCCCTGCTCTCAGCTGGTCATACAGGTGGCATCTGAAAAACAGATGCTTAGAAGATTCGACCTCAAGCTGATCAAAGGGGCAAACTCTCTGCATAAAAGGAACCATGGCAAGTCTGCCCTCCCATAAACTCATTGGAAGGGCATTAAATCTTACAGCCATCATCAACCACTTCCCTCTGGCAGAATACTTCTCAGCCAAATAATGGGCTAGGTTGTCAATCTGTGGGACCCACCTCAAATAGTGGAGCATGTGGACAGAGGCTGCCACCCGGCCTCTCTCCTCCTGCAGGTCCACATCCTCCCACCGGTGCCTGATTACTACCGCTACCGCCCCTAGATCCATAGAGAGGATATAAGGGTGGGAAACACCCAATCTATTAAGGTGGGCATCAACCCTCCAGGCCCACTGGGTCCTAAAGGTATCCACCTGGAGGTGGGGAAACAACCACTTCTGACATGGGTCAAGGATCCTGAACCAAAACTTATGCGCCCTAACCCAAGCCCAAAATAACCACCTCCGCTGGCCCAATTCAAGGCGAATGGCTGCCCCCGGGGCTCCCCCCGGGGCCCTAAGGAGCGCCCTAAGAAAAGCTGACTGGATTCTGTCCAAATGGGGGATAGTAAAAGGTGCCCAAAGGTCTGCACCATAAAGGGCCTGAGCAGAGGACTTGGCATTAAAGTAGGGCCAGCTTGTACTCTACTCTCCCCGAGACAGAATTTTTTTTTTGAATGCCAAAAGCAGATTGTTTAGCTGCCAGCATGGCCCCCTCAATGTGTTTTTTCCATCCCCCTGCTGCTTGGAATGTGATCCCCAAATACTTAAACTCTTTCACCTGGAGGATCTGGGTGCCCTCGACCCTCCAGGTATGCCAATTTGTCCTGAAGGAATTGGCAAAGATGACCACTTTTGATTTGGCAAGATTTAGAAGCAGATCATTCTCCCTGAAATAGCCCGCAAAGGCATCCAATTGCCTACTTAATCCCTTGCGAGTCTGAGACAGCGGGGCGAGATCGTCGGTGAATAAAAAACAACCCATACAACGCGAGGCCAAGCGAGGAGGAAAAAATTGAGGCAAAGCCATGCATGGGATCACGTCATTGAAGAATAGATTAAATAATGTGGGTGCAAGCACACAACCCAGCCTGACTCCACGCTTAACTGGGACCTCCTCTGAGATATGCCCTTGTGGGCCCAGCCTGACCACCAAATTGGAGTCAGCGTACAGGAGTCTAATCAAGGCCAACAACCTCTGCTCCACAGATAAATTTACCAATTTGGACCACAGGATCAGGCCAATCCTGTGGTCAAAGTCCATCCAAAGTCCATTCACTGAGTCAAAGTCCATCCTGAGGTCCAAGAAGGCAACAAAAAAAATCTCCTGTTACGATGTTTGTACTTTTCGATCAAATGCATGAGAGTAAAGCAGTGGTCGATCGTTGATCTCGCCCACTGGAACCCAGCCTGCTTGGGGTGAATAGCACCACAGTCTTCACACCAAACGCTAAGCCTACTCAAAAGATGTTTGGCGTAAAGTTTGCTTATAATGCAGAGGAAACTTATAGGCCTATAATTCTCCAGCTTGCTGCTATCGCCCTTTTTAAATATGGGCACCACTACGGCCCGAGTCCAAAAGGATGGGACACACCACGAGAAGTCAATGGCTGAAAAAAGCGCCGCCAACAAAGGCACCCACCACTCCTTAAAATTCTTAAGGAAATTAATAGAAATGAGATCCCAGTCTGGGGCCTTGTTACTCTTACAGGATTCAATTAAGTCACTAACCACCCCAAAAGACACTGGGGGCCAAGCTGGAGCTCCCTCCAATAGAGCAACAAATCCACCTGCATCCACCTGACAGATGGATGTGGAGTACAGGTTCGAAAAATACTTGGTCCAAACTTGAGCGGGGATGGATGGCACGCTCCTGGGCATACTAGCCTCCAAGCACGAGTTTAAACTAATCAAAAACTGTCGGGAGTTACCCCTCAAAGCCGCCTCAATTAGCGCCTTCCTGGAAGTCGCCCAATCAGCTTCCTTTTTATTTTTAATCAAAGCCCTGTATTCTCTCTTAGCTTGAAAATATAAGGGAGGCAATTGCTTATCCCCCACCAGCCGATACTCCAGATAAGTTCCTTTCAACTGGAATCTAGCCCTACGACACTTCTGGTCAAACCATGCCTGACCAGGTGTATGGGCTTGACGCTGGGTGGGGGGCTCCCCTTCCTTGAACAGGGCCTGAGCCTTACGTGACAAAGCGGCAAATGCCTTCATCACCCCAGGACAATCCTGGCCAAAACAGATCATGCCTCTCAATTCCTCTATGTCAGGATCTTTCAGCCACCCTTCTAGGTCTAAGGCTGAGGCTTTGTCCCAGCTAATTGACTGCAATATCTCCAACTTGGCAACCTCCTCACACTGGGGAGGGCCTGCCTGCAACCATCCCCACCGCGAGCCCCCATACAGGTCAACTACCATGGATACAGGCAAGTCACCACTAGCCAACTCCTTACCCACTGCAAATTCTTTAACCAGGGGTAACACATTGGGGGATACCAAAATGAGATCAATCATGCTAGAGCCCCTCACACCCAAAAAGGTAAATTCCCCAGGAAATTCTCCCAAAAAGGCCCCATTGAGAAGGCAAAGGTTAAACCCCACATTCAACCTTACCAACCCCCCCCCCCCTATTAATAATGTGATCCTTAGATTGCTGATGTAATAGTGATGGATAAGCCAAAGGGGGAACAAAAACACCATGGTCAGTCAGTGCATGATCGTCCTGGCCCAACCCGGCATTAAAGTCACCCACCAGGAAAAAATAACTATTGGGGTTAGCTGTCAGAGTATCATCTATCGCAGTTTCTAGCTTAGCCCAGATTGTGGGGTCATACCGTGGTACATTGTGAGGCGGGACATACACATTAAAGATTATATATTTTCTACCTCCTAACACAAGAATTAAACCCAATAGAAATGGGGGGTGTTTTACAATAGAAATAAGCATATCATAATATGTCTCATGCAAGAGACATGCCAGACCCCCACAAGCGTGCCCCCTCTGGGCCACAGGTATTGCAGGGAGGGAAACTGCTTTAAGATGAACTAAAGCTGGGGGCAGCACCAATGGCGCTACTGCCCAGGTCTCCTGGAGGCAGAGTAGCTCAAACTCTCTGATAAACTTAATGAAGTCTGCCTCCCCCAACCCTTGACCCCCACCCAGCAATGTTCCAGGAGCCAACCCTACACCCCAGGCTCCTAGGACCAGCGAAGTGTCAATGGGCAACCCCCAACTTAGCCCCCTCAACCCGACTTTGGTCCCTAAGTGACTCTCCAAGCGCCATAGCTCCTCGATGATCCTCCCCTGCCGACCTACCCTGCCCCAGATCCCATGGCTTGGGTGGCCCGACTTCTGTTAGTGACAGCCCACCATCAGGTGCCTGCTCTGGGCTCTTCTGGGAGCTAGCATCTGTCTGGGGAGCTGTATAGGTAGAAGACAAGGAGGTTTTTGGGAGAAGTAACTCTGCCTCAGAGCTCCTCGACTGGGCACACCCCTCTGCGATTTTACACAATCGGTCATTGGTTGAAGTTCCCTGGGATGAAGCTAAATTGAGCTTGGACTCCTCAGGAATCCTGCCCAGCTGATGGCTGGACGTGATTGGCCCAGGGTTGGCAGGACGAGTAGGATGAGCAATCTGCAACTTAGGCACAGGATAAACAGCTAAGTCCTTCAGTACCTCCCCTACATAAACACCCCAGGAGACAAGTAGAGCTGCCTGGTCCAGAACTCTGGAGGCGATATGTGGCATGGTGAAGTAGATGACAAGTCTCTGGCACTGGGCATTGGCAGGCAGTGCCTGGAATGATCTAATCGCACCCGGCAGAATCCATCCCAATAAGGTTACTAAGTGGTGCAATATATTCCACCTGGGAAACAGCCCATTAGGCAGGGGAAAGATTTTGAGGGCTACTGCCCCAGCTACTGGCACCAATTTACTAATTTCGGGCCTTACCCCCTCATCCCCTGCCTTGGGCATTGCATTTCCCAAAGGCCTCCCCGTATCTATCCCCACTTGCCCTTCCACCCAATTTCCATGAGCCTTGGCAATCTCAATACCATAGCCATCCCTCGGTAGCGCTCTCCCCTGATGAACTTTAAGGTCTATAAGTGGCTGTAAAATAGATGTTAACTGCCCCTGTTGTCCCTGAATAAGGGCAATAGTATCCCCAAATTTGCCCAACATTCAGGACACCAGGTCCTCCATGAGTGCACACTGTTTCCCAAACACCTCCACATAACTAGATCCCACAGTCACCTTAGGAATAGAGTCCACGGATGAGGACTGCTCGGACTCATGCGTGAAACAGGGGTCCAGGCACCGCAAAACAGGATCGGTAGGCAATGGTCGTGACTCGGCCACGTTAAAGGTAGGTGATACATTGAGACCCCTAGATGTGGCTAAATCTGTTCCTTGAGTAAGCCGGCCCGGGGACGAGCCATGGGCCAGTGAGCGCAGGGAGTAGAATTTGTCCAGGCTCTGCTGCCCCACTTGCGGCTGATCTAGCAAAGGCTCATCTGCCTGGTGCTTGGTCTTCCAGGTATTTCTCCTCCCTGCCATAGCAACAGGGTCTAGGGTGACCCCCCTGCTCCAGATACCTCAAACAGCTGCCCTGCCAAGCCTTGAACTGCAAGCGGCTGCGGGCCCAGACCACACTCCTGATCACTCCTAAGGGCACTCCAAAGGGCTTGTGCCCTTGAGCACACGGCCCTTAGGCGCGCCACTGCAGCACGTGCCTACTGCACCACCGCAGGCTCACTGGGAACTTTTCTGCGTGTAGGTCGCCGGCTCCGCCCTTGTACTGGTACCGGACTCCAGGCTCCCCTCAGATGGCAGGTACGGTCCTGTTGGACTAAATGTTGGCCCCCAACAGGGGTCCCTCCTTCTCACGCCACCACAGGCTCACTGGGAACTTTTCTGCGTGCAGGTCGCCGGCTCCACCCCCGCGCTGGTACCGGACTCCAGGCTCCCCCCAGCTGACAGGTAAGGTTACGCTGGACTAAATGTCAGCCCCTGACAGGGCTCTTTCCTCATGCTGCCACAGGTTCACTGGGAACTTTTCTGCATGCAGGTTGCCGGCTCCGCCCCCGCACTGGTACCAGACTCCAGGCTCCCCCCAGCTGACAGGTAAGGTCCCGCTGGACTAAATATTGGCCCCCGACAGGGATCCCTCCTCATGCTGCCGCAGGCTCATTGGGAACTTTTCTGCGTGCAGGTTGCCGGCTCCGCCCCTGCAATGGTATCGGACTCCAGGTTCCCCCCAGCTGACAGGTAAGGTGCCGCTGGACTAAATGTCGGCCCCCGACAGGGCTCCCTACTTCTCATATGGTTCTTCTCTTCAGCACCCTGGAGAGTATAGCATGGGACAGCTTCATCAGGGAGATGTGGCCCCTTCAGCTCCCAGGCAGAGACTCACCTCGTTCATAAGAACCTAAGAAGTGCCATACTGGGTCAGACCAACGGTCCATTGAACCCAGAATCCTGCCTCCGACAGTGGCCAGTCACGGGGGCCTGGGAAAGGCACCCGACAGGTCACCATGCTATCCATTCCCTGTGGGTCATCCCCAGGCTCCCGACAGTAAAGGGTTTTGTTCGCCAATCCTATCTGGCTAATAGCTGCTAATGGATCTATCTTCCAGGAACTTCTCCAAACCTCTTTTAAACTCAGCTATACTGCTGACCTTGACTACCTCCCCTGGCAGTAAATTCCACAACCTAATTGTACGCTGAGTGAACAAATACTTTCTTTTGTCTGCTTTTACTCTGTCACCTGTGAGTTTCATGGAGTGTCCCCTAGTTTTAGTACTAGTTGAGAGGGTAAATAACCATTCCCTGTTTACAAGTTCAACACCACTCATGATTTTATAGACCTCTATCATATCTCCTCTCAGCTGTCTCTTTTCCAAGCTGAAGAGCCCCAACGTATCAAACCTCTCCTCATACGGGTGCTGTTCCATACCCTGGATCATTTTTGTTACCCTTCTCTGTACCTTTTCTAGTTCCGCTATGTCTTTTTTGAGATGGGGCGACCAGAACTGCACACAATATTATTATTCAAGGTGAGGTCGCACCATTGATTTGTATAGAGGCATTATGACATCCTCAGTTTTATTATTTTTCCCTTGTGAATAATTCCTAACATTTGATTTGCTTTTTTGACAGCTGCGGCACACTGGGCTGAGGATTTCAGTGTATTATCCACAATCACTCCCAGTTCCTTTTCCTGAGTGGTAACTCCTAGCTTAGTACCCAGCATTGTGTACTCATAATTTGGATTATTTTCCCCAATGTGCATCACTTTGCACTTGTCCACATTAAATCTCATCTGCCATTTAGATGCCCAGGCACCCAGTCTTGTAAGATCTTGCTGCAGCTCCTCACAGTCTGCTCGTGTTCTGACTACTCTGAATAACTTGGTGTCATCTGCAAATTTGATCACCTCACTCTTAACACCCTTTTCCAGATCATTAATGAATACATTGAAAAGAACTGGTCCCAGTACAGATCCTTGGGGCACACCACTTTTTACATCCCTCCATTGTGAAAACTGGCCATTTAGTCCCACTCTTTGCTTCCTATCCTTTAACCAGTTACCAATCCATAGCAAAACACTACCTCCTATCCCATGACTTTTTAATTTTCTCAAGAGTCGTTTATGTGGGACCTTATCAAAAGCTTTCTGGAAATCCAGGTACACTATATCTGCTGGGTCTCCCCTGTCCACATGCTTGTTTACGCCCTCAAAGAATTCCAAGAGATTAGTGAGGCATGACTTCCCTTTGCTAAATCCATGCTGACTCTTTGCCATTAAGCCATGTTTATCAATATGCCCAGTGATTCTGTTCTTAATGATAGTTTCCACCATTTTGCCCGGCACAGACGTCAAGCTTACCGGTCTGTAGTTTCCAGGATCACCTCTGGATCCCTTTTTAAATATTGGGGTTACATTTGCCACCCTCCAGTCCTCAGGTACAGTGCCAGATGCCAACGTTAGGTTACAAATTACTACTAGTAGGTTTGCAATTTCACATTTGAGTTCCTTCAGAACTCTGGGGTGAATACCATCTGGCCCTGGTGATTTGTTCGTATTAAGCTTGTCAATTTGCTCTAGAACCTCCTCCAGGGTCACGCTGATTTGTGACAGTTCATCCAATTCATCACCTACAAAGTAGGGTTCCGGCGTGGGTATCTCCCCAACATCCTCCGCAGTGAAGACCGAAGCAAAGAACTCGTTTAGCTTCTCTGCAATGTCCTTGTCCTCCCTGAGTGCCCCTTTTACTCCCTGGTCATCTAATGGCCCAACCGACTCCCTAGCAGGCTTCTTGCCTCTGATATACTTGAAAAAGGTTTTATTATTTGTTTTTGCCTCTTTAGCAAGTCTCCTTTCAAATTCTTTCTTGGCCTGCCTTATTAGCACCTTACAGTTACGTTGCCAGTGTTTATGCTCCTTTGTATTTTCCTCATTGGGGCTAGCTTTCCATTTCTTAAAGGATGCCTTTTTGGCTCTAATAGCCTCCTTTGCATCTCCATTTAGCCACAGTGGTAGACGTTTAGTCCTCCTGCTACCTTTTTTAACTTGTGGGATGCATGTAATCTGGGCTTCCAAGATGGTGCTTTTCAACAGCCTCCATGCCTCTTGGAAACATGTAGTCCTTTCAACTGTGCTTTTTAGTTTCTTTCTAACTAGCTTCCTCATTTTGGTACAGTCTCCCTTTTTAAAGTTAAAAGCCAGTGCTGTACTTTTAATTAACTTTCTCCCTCCAGCAACTATGTCAAATTTGATTATATTATGATTGCTATTGCCTAGTGGCTTGGTCACAGTTACTCCTTGCACTAGTTCCTGTGTGCCACTAAGGAATAGATGTAAAGTAGCTCCTCCCCTCGCTGGTTCCGGAAACAATTGCTCTAAAAAGCAGTCATTTATGGCATCCAGAAATTTTACCTCCACATCCCGCCCTGAGGAGGCATTCACCCAGTCAATATTGGGGTAGTTGAAGGCACTCATTATTATTACATTCCCAGTTTTAGTAGCCTGTTTAATCTCTGTTAGCATTACATAATCAGTCTCTCTATTCTGGTCAGGGGGGACAATAGTATAGCCCCACTGCTATACTCTTCTGCTTGATACCTGGAATTTCAATCCATAGGGATTCGAAGGAACAGTTTTCATCCTGTAAAATTTTTATTCTACTTGCCTTAATGCTGTCCTTAACATACAGAGCCACCACACCACCAGTACAATAGCCTCTGTCCTTTCAATATATCTTGTACCCTGGTATTACAATGTCCCATATACTATTCTCATCCCACCAGGTCTCTGTGATGCCTATAATGTTTAGATCTTCATTTAGCGCTATAAATTCTCCCATCTTACTTTTTAGACTTCTAGCATTAGCATATAGACACTTAAATGTATTCTTTTTATTCTTCTTCTTAATGGGCACATTATAGGTAACTGAAACAGGCACTCTAGAAACATTATCTGTCCTCCCTTGTGTTCCACCTGAAATCCCTTGCCATTTATCTTATCCTCAGTCTTAAGATACTCTACTTCCTCCAAAGTAACATCCTTTGGAGATGCCACAGCCCAAACCTTGCACTCCGCAGTGCCTGTTGGCTTTCCCCCAGGTTCTAGTTTAAAGCCTGCTCTATCCCATTTTTAATTTTTAGCACTAGCAGCCAGGTTCCATTCTGGTCCATTTGTATAGGCTCTCCTTTCCACAGAAGGTTCCCCAGTTCCTAATAAAACTAAAGCCTTCCTCCTTGCATCAATATCTCATCCATGCATTGAGACTCTGGAGCTCAGCCTGCCTCTGGGGCCCTGAACATGGAATGGGGAGTACTTCTGAGAAGGCTACCCTGGAGGTTCTGGACTTCCGTCTACTACCTAGCAGCCCAAATTTGGCCTCCAGAACCTCCCTCTTACATCTACCTATGTCATTGGTGCCCACATGGACCATGACAACAGGCTCCTCCCCAGCACTCCCTAGGATTCTGTCTATGTGTCGCGTGAGGTCCGCAACCTTTGCACCAGGCAGGCAAGTTACCATGAGATCCTCATGGCCACCAGCAACCCAGCTGTGTACATTCCTAATAATCAAATCCCCAACTACCACAGCTGTCCTATTACCACCCTTCTTGGCACACACCTCTGGAGAAATATCCTCAGTGCGAGAGGATAACGCATCACCTGGAATGCAGGTCCCAGCTACATCACTTCCCACCATTCCAGTCTGATGCTCTCCTTCCTGGAGACCTTGCCCTGGAAAGCAGAACAGGGGCTGTCAGAGTGGAGGAGGGACTGTTTTACTATGTCCCTGAAGGACTCCTCAATAAATCTCTCTGCCTGCTTCTCCAGCTCTGCAACTCTAGCCTCCAGAGACTACACATTCTCTGAGAGCTAGGCGCTCTTTGCACTGGGTGCATAAATACAATAACATAAAATGGCAAAACCAACAAGAAAACTGGGAAGTTTCCACATTGCATGAATCTCAGTGAATACCCTGCTTCCAATGGAAGCAGCACTCACTGAGATTTTTTGTTTCAGGTCTACAGGCCAGGTCACGATATATGTCTTTGCAGGCCAGACTTGGGGTGCCAGATGAATGCTCAACCTTACAGGTCCCTCAGTGTATATGTGCATGGATGCATACATGCCCATGATGTCCTGCAGTGTTCCATGGCTTGGGGCTCCCTCTCCCTGATTACTGGGATCTGGGGTTTAGGGGTGTGCTCCCACCTGGCCCCTAATAAGGATGGAGGCCATAGCTGCCAAAACAAAAATACAGTTTATTCGCTATCAAAATCAAATTAAATTTATTTATGCTTGGCCAAAGACCATTGCAAAACTATAAAATCAGGCTAAAGCCACATAGAGTACTATACAAATAAGGAGCATTTAGTTCAATTGGGTTTACAAAACATCAAAAACATGCTATTTTATTCAAATCATTTGTTACATAGCATTTGGGATCAACCACAAGTCCAGTCCTTGCATATTATGACAGATATCCCATCCCTCCAGAATCCCACTCAGGTCTGAGGACCATATCCGGTATAGTACCTTTAGATTCTGATTCAAATATCAGTATCCAGGAACTTAACAAATTTCCCTCTAATTTCAAAAGCTGCTATTAGGAAACTAGTCACTGCTTGAGTCATTGTTGGATCCCTACCTGCCAACAACAATTGAACAATCCCATAATTGGACTTTCCAGAGAAAAGATACAGGAAAACGGCCAAATAGCACCTTCTTGGCTCATTATATAACTGACATTCAGTTAGAATATGCGCTCCCGTTTCAGCTGTCTGCATATCAAAAGGGCATAGTCTATCAGCATATCACACTTTGGCAATACTGCCTTCCAAGATTTTAGTAGGGAGTGAATTTAGTCGTGCAGTAATAAACAGATATCTCACTCTAGCTGACTGCAGTTGCATTAAATAAGTTGCCATTTCCTCATGGTGGTCTGGTAGGAGATTAAGATAATCTCTTAAAAATGATGTATTACTTATGGTAGCAATGTTCTATTGTCTCTCAACATCATAAATACACTGGAGTACTTCAGATTTTGCCTGAGAGGCTCCTTTTACGGCCATATAGTCCCGAGAGAAGCCCAAATGCGCTAAATAGGCTTCTATATTTACTATCCATATGCTCTTAAATAGATCGTCCCTAATCAAGCCAAGCAAAGAACTTGTCGAGAAAAAAATTTACAACCACAATTTTAAGGCCTCCCTTCTTGCTAGTGATTCCCAAGTGGGCTGCCCAGTTTCCAAACTAAGGGAAGCAGAAGGAATTTCCCTTGGGGTTCCTAAAATTCCCTGGATAAACTTGTTATGCGGGATACTTAGTCCTTGGGGTGCTGGTATGGCCCAAAGGCCTGCACCATAAAGGAACTTAGATCTAACTTTGGCATTGAACACCCTTATGGCCTATATGAGATCAGTTCTCCCCAGGTGCCCAAAGATCCTTAATATTGCCAAAGGGGCCCCAGCAATATTCTGTTTAGCCTGCAAGAAATGTTTTGTCCATTTGAGGTTCTGCTGGAAAGTTAAGCCCAGATATTTGAAGGCGGATACTTGTTGAATATCGTAGCCTTCCATCCCCCACAAAAATATTTTATGGGCCTTTGAAAATACAAGAACCTTTGACTTCTCATAATTTATTAAAAGGTTATTTTGGGAACAAAATTGGGCAAAAGCCACTAACTGACGTTACAACCCAATACGCATCAATGACATTATTGCTAGGTCATCTGCGTATAATAAAGATCCCACCACCCTGGAAGCTAGTTTTCATGGATGGAATCTATCCTCTGCCAATGCTGGGACCACCTCATCAATGTATACATTAAAAAGTGCCGGGGCCAGCAAGCACCCTTGCCTAACCCCTTTTCTGAGGTGAATTTTCTTTGATACATGTCCTTCGCTATCCAGTTTAACAACTAGGTTAGATTGCCCATGTATAACCTGTATCAAGAAGAGTAACCATGGCTCAATTTCTAATGCTTTAAGTTTCCTCCAGAGTATCTCCCTGTCTATTGAATCGAACACTGTTCGAAGATCCATAAATGCTACAAATAATCTTCCATTGCAGGCAACATATTTAGAGGCTAGGTGATAAATAACCATGCACTGTTGCATGGTTGATTTCCCCTGCTGAAATCCAGCTTGCTCCGGATGGATAACCTTATTTTCAGTAAGCCATGCTGTTAACTTTGGGTATTTTCAGACGTTATGAGACCATGCTCAACCACAGTCAATACCCTGTGGTGGGAAATGGCTTCATAATGTCTGTTGGGGAACCGGAAGTTCCCCCCAGATGTTTACCACAGTCAATCGTGGTGGGGAATCAGATTCACAACGCGATCGGAGGTCCTGCCCGGACCATCCCCGATCGCGTGGTGAATGAGATTCCCCCCCGTGATGAAGGGGACAGTAATGTCTGTCCCCTGACCACAGCCCGGAATCCGTGGCGGGATTCCGGGCCATGGTCAATACTGGGGGGGGGTGGCCGGGCGCTGCGGCTGCATTGACCGCAGCGTCCTCCCGTCTCCTGGAGGATGGGCGGCCAAGGCAGCATGGGGGGTGGGGTTGTGCGGGCGTATGTTGCACCGCGCAGCCCCGCCCCCTCCCCGGATTCCACGTCGGGATCAGCCACCGTGTCTGTTAGCCCATGACATGGCCCCGGTGGGGAATCAAAGGGTTGTTTCCGTGCTGGGGCCAATTGGCCCCATCACGTCTGAAAATACCCTTTGAGAGCAAAATCCTAGTATACAATTTACTAATCACCCTTAAGAGGCTGATGGGCCAGTAATTTGCAGGGTCCTTTCTAGGACCCTTTTTATATATAGGGGACACCACTGCCATTCCCCAGTCTTTGGGCAAAATCCCCGTATTGTTTATTGCCCTAAATAAAGCAGCTAAGTATGGCACCCACCAGTCCCTAAACTGTTTAATAAATTCAATTCTAATATAGTCAGCCCCTGGTGCCTTATTGCTGTTGGTTGCATCAATGGCTTCCATCACCTCAGAATTTGTAATTGGTGGCCACAGAGGGACCGAATTTAAGGTATCAAATAAAGGGGGACCGGTTTCCAAACCATTAGAAAAAAGTATCTCAAAATGTGCTTCCCATTCTCCAACCTGGATTTGGAAAACACTCTCCCGCTTCCCCTGTTGTAATGTCCCATTTATGATCTGCCAGAATTTCCTTCCATCATTTTCCAAACCTGCCTCATACAACTCTTGCCAGATTCCAATAATATACCCCTGTTTCTTCTTGATTAAAGCACGATATTGTTTTTTAAGGGCAAAGTATTGGCTTGTTATGCCATTTACAAAATTCTTACGATAGCGGTTATAAAGTTGAACAAATGCCTGCTTAGCATGGCGACATTCATTATCATACCATCTTTGGCCTCTTAGGTTCACCCTATAAGGGTCAGATGCCTGCCTTGTAAAATACAGAATCAGAATTTGAATCAAACTATCATATTTATCTATAGCACCCCACCCAGGAATTCCAGATAAGGTTTCAGCTCTTATAGACCTAAGAGGTTCACTGCCCAGAGCCTCTGCCAAGCAGGGAATGTGGTGTGAGGTCCAGTGCTTAGGTAGATAGGTATCCTTTCACTGCCCCCCTCTTATTAAACCCTCCTCTTGAACTACTCCCCTAAGAGGAGGAGTACCATCCCAAAAGAGCAGTTCTATTGGGAGATGGTCACTCATGTGGATATTACCAATGGAAAAATTCCTAACCAAAGGTATGTACTTGATATCTACAATGATGTAGTCGACCACACTAGCCCCATGTGGGCCTAGGTAAGTAAATTCTGCTGGGTAATCTGTCTCCCATGCCCTATTTAGAATGACTAAATTCAGTAGCTTTACCATTCCCCAAAGTTTGATACCAGAGCCATTGATTTTATGATCTTTGGACAATCTATCCTTAAACCCCACCCCCCAGAACCCACTAGACCCTCCATCCATGGATATATAGCCAGCCATTACCTCATCATTTCCCCCCAAGTTACCTGCATACCTGGGGATATGGCATAGTGACCAGTTTATCGAGTACTTTGTAGATAAGATAGTTCGCATCTGCCACAATTTCGGCACCACAGTTATTGCAGAGAATCATCTTGGGGCTATGGATGCCCCATCCTGTCCTATTTTTGGGGATCAGTTTCAGATGGTGGTGCCTGCCGATGTGGAGTCCTTGCTGGGAACTGTTCGTACCACTACTTGTGAGCAAGATCCATGCCTGTCCTGACTGGTGAAAGCTAGCCAGGAGACGTTACGGCCATTGCTGGCTGGGGTGGTTAGTGCCTCCCTTCGGGAGGGCAGGGTGCCTGACTGCATAAAAGAGGCTGTGGTTAGACCCCTGCTCAAGAAACCATCTCTTTATGCTGATGCTCCTGCCAGTTATTGGCCGGTCTCTAACCTTCCCTTTTTAGGGAAGGTTATTGGACGGGCTGTGGCACAGCAGCTCCAGGAACACCTGGACCGCACTGGTTTCCTTGATCCCTCCCAGTCTGGGTTTCAGCCTGGGTATGGTACGGAGATGGCCTTGGTGGCCTTGGTTGATGATTTCCGTCTGGCATTGGACCAGGGTCATCAGACCTTACTGGTCCTGCTAGACCTTTCGGCTGCATTCGACACAGTCGATCACGAGGTGTTGGTGACTCGCCTGCAGGACCGTGCTGGAATTGGCGAGACGGTCTTAGACTGGTTTCATTCATTCCTGGCCAGGAGAACTCACAGTGTGGTCTTGGGGGAGTGTATGTCTTCCCCCCAAGACCTCACGTATGGAGTCCCGCAGGGTGCCATTCTGTCCCCTCTCTTGTTTAACATCTATATGCAGTCATTAGGGGAGATCGTGAGGGG
>QEPC01008723.1:309954-380154 GCA_003113815.1 Sphenodon punctatus
GATACCTTGTATTCCGGGTGGCGGAAACATGATACAATTACCAGATAACCACAAAGATTCCGCGGACCACGGAAAGGGGAGTTGGCGCCGCTTATTATGGGAATCCGCACAAGTTTCGCTTCCGTTCACCAGTTCCGATGCCGCGATACCATTAGCGACAAACCGCAGCCCTCGGAAAGCTGCCTCTGCCGAACCGTGCCACGATGTGCGGAATAGGGGTTTCCGACGGTAAAAGCTGCTGCGGCGGTATGCCGCTACAGCCCTACTCAGGAGGTGCTGCCAAGTTTGTAAACTTTTTTTTTATTTTGAGGACAAGAAAGGCTCTATCCATTAGAGTGAACTCAGTGGCGTGTGGGTGGGTGCGTGGGTGGTGGGCATCAGTCAGGCACAAACAGTGGGCATCAGCTGGTGGCAGCAGATGTATGCCACAAAGAGAGAGGGTACTGTAGTGTGTGGGGCTCTGTCACGAGCAGCAACCCCACCCAAACATGTGCCAGGCTAGCAAGGGTCTCCACTCACAGTTCCATCCCATTCCCTACGCACCCCCAAATAAGGGCAGGGTCACATCTGCCATTGACATCCCTAGCACCCCAAGGAGGGCAGGATTTGCACATGCTAGCCAGGACCTTCCTAGTTGCAATCCCTAGCATCCCCTAGCACCCCTGAGAGGGCAGGATTTGCACGTGTCAGCCAGCCAGGGTCTCTCCATTGTCATCCCAAGCACCCCAGGGAGTGAAGGATTTGCACGTGCCAGCCAGGGCCTTCCTAGTTGCAACCCCTAGCATTCCCTAGCACCCCCAGGAGGGCAGGATTTGCACATGCTTTCTAGTTGCAATCCCTAGCACACCAAGGAGGGTGGACTAGAGGCATTATCATCATAAATGCATGATATTACTTTGGGGTTCTTAATATGTTCCCATTTCAGAGAGGAATCGGATGCCGGCCCCAGCGCTGCTGCCAGGCCACGGAGGACCCCTAGGCACAGGTCGCCACTGCCAGTTACACCCCCAGACAGTTGGTGTCAGAAGTCAGATGTCTGAAGGTTTTATGACAAGGGTGACGGAATCGGACATGCAAGGTATGGCACGGGGACTGGAACAACAGGGAATGGATTGCCCTATGACCTGACCTGTTAGGAATGGAAGTCCCCTGCAGAGAGAGATTGGCCACCCAGTCCTACCACTTGTGGAGAAAGAATGCAGGCAGGGTTTGACAGACCATTGGTCTGACACAGTATGGCACTTCTTATGTTCCTATCTTTTTCTGCTCTTTGGGGATGGGGACCACATCGGGGCTCATCACCCACATCGAGCGCACCCATGGCCTGAGAGTGAGGCAGCAGGTGGAGTCTGGTGTGGCCATGGAGCCTCAGTGCCAGGAGAAGGGGGGGAAGGCAACTCACAAACGACAGCATGTAAGCCCTTCCCCCCCTGAAGCCCCAATGTGGAGACCCCTGGGCTCTGGGAGAATGCAGACACCAAGGCCTTTCGGGCCCAGTTGGAGCAGCCTACCTGTGACTAAGTGGCTGAGGTCCAGCTGTCTGAAGCCACCATGGAGAACCGCCTGGTTGAGCAGTTCCAGGGGGTCCAGGTGGAGAGACAGAAGGTGGAGGCATACGGTGAGTACGTCTCCGCTGAGATGGACCGCCTGCAAATGTACCATCAGGCGCTCTCCAGGTGGCATCGGGACATGGAAGGGGCCCTGAACTTTGCCGTCTCCCATGGCTATGAGCTGCCAGAGTCCCAGGTGGCCGGCCCTCAGCCTTGTGTTGTGCCCCAACAGCTGTTGCCTTTCACCCAAGTCCTGGGGGACAGGCCCAGAGATCCCTAGTTTAATTTATAAGTTTCCTTTGAATGTTTGCTTTTGGTTTTTAGAATGTTGCTGTTGTTGGTTTTTTGTTGTTATGTAAATAGTTTTAATAAAAGTTGTATTTCTTGTTATGAGCTTCATTTGACCTGCCCAATCTTTTATCCCTATGTGCTGAAGTTCTGTTTGGCAGGTGGCAGAATCTCATACAGCTTGTCGATCCCTACCAGCAGCACCTGCCACCCCATGTAGCGTAGTTATTAACCCAAAGATGTGCTGTGCCAGCAGCAGGGTCTCAACTAGCAGACAGCCCCCCAGGAGGTGCAGGGCTTGTGTTTGTGTGGGTGGGTGTGACAGAGAGAAAGAGAGACAGGCTCCTTGGCAGCGGGCAGCAGGTGGCAGGAGCTGGTGGTCGGAGAGGCTTTTATTTCCAGAAGCTTCAGTGGGCATCCGTGGGTGGGTGCGGAGGAGTAGGCTTTGGGGGGGGGCAGGCTGGCGTGTGGGCACCAGGCTTCTGGATGCAGGGGAATGGAATTCATCCCGGAGTGACTGGAATGATGGTCCCAGAATCTAGTTGATGGTTCCTGGGACGGACGGGCATGACTGATTCAGGGATAGTGGAATGACAGCCTAAAGGCTATCGGGCATGCTTCATTCAATCATGCAATAGGTGGTAGCAGCAGGTACAGGAATGCACACAGGCAGGCAAGCAGGCACATATAAAATGTTGTGTGTTATATTCCATCTCATTATGGTAGGTTTGCTGCATGCTGGTTGTGGGCAATGGGCATTGGGTGCATGAGCACAGATGGGAGTTCTTCCTGGCTCTGGCAGGTGGCAGCCAGGGTAACTGGATACAGCTACGTCTTCCCCTCTAACCCCCATCTCC
Source organism: Sphenodon punctatus (assembly GCA_003113815.1). NCBI lineage: Eukaryota > Metazoa > Chordata > Lepidosauria > Sphenodontia > Sphenodontidae > Sphenodon > Sphenodon punctatus. The sequence goes on from QEPC01008723.1 coordinate 312,650, forward strand.
CTTGTTCTAGCTGGGAACCTCTCTCTCACTCTCTCTCTCTGGCCATATAGTGCAGATGACAGCATGGGTGGGATCGTGTCTGTCTCTCCTTCAAGCAGTGGGTGGACTTTCTCTCTCTCTCTCTCTCTCTCTTGGCAGCAACCTGGGTGGGAAGACAGGCACCTTGGCATGAGAGGTAGGAAGGCAGGCTGAGGCAGGCTTTGAGCTTGGCAGCAACCTGGGGTACAAAACCCTTGGCACAGACAGCATATAAGCCTGGGGACCATTGGCAGCAGCTGTTTCTTGATGCCATGGCATCATAGCACAGACAGCATATAGGCCTAGCCTGGGGGCCATTGGCATGGATAGCATATAGGCCAAGGTCTGGGGGCCATCTCCGTGAGTGGAATGACAGCAAATGGGAGAAAGTCTAGAGACTGAGGTGAGACAGGAAAGCAAGTAAAAATCCACACCCACACCTAGTCACCTACCTAAATACCCACATACTAAATAACTGTGACAGAGACACAAACATATGGGTATAATGTCATGTGACCAATCCCCCGATTGTCACCCATTGGCACAATATTGCTAATCTGAACTCCTTGCGTGACATACTTTATTGATGGCCCCATGCACGGAAGCCATCAGCACCTTAAAGTCCAAGAGCTTGAGGTCCAGGCTAAGAATGATGAGGGGACAGGGGCAAACAGGCTGGGCAGGGGCAGGTGCCTACTGGCTGGAGAGGGTGGAAGTTCACTGGCACTTTTTTGGTAACCATGGCAAAGCCACAGAACAAGGATCCTGGACTGAAGGAGAAGTTTAAGATTCTTTTAGGATTGAGTTCATCCTGGGCAAGCTCCAAATCATCAGAAGGCAAGCAAACTGAGTACATCATCACTGCAGAAATCATCAAGGAACTCAGCATTGAATGCAGGTTGAACAACCGGATATGCGCCATCGGTCAAATCTGCAAAGTGGAGAGGATTCGGAATGTGATCTGTAGGGATGTGTGAACACGAACAGTCGATCCTAAGATATAGGTGAGCGTTGTTCCGAAGGGACGGGCGATCACCGATAGCCTCCATTTCCCGCAGCTGATCGAAAGGGAGTTGGGTACAGGATCTCCCATTCTGCCCCATTGTAATGTTCACCCAGCCCCTGCCTGCTGGCGCACTCATCTGAGCTATTGCAGTCTACAAGATTGAGGAGCAAATGGCTGACGTGCAATACCACCACCAGCAGCAGACATTGGTTTGCTAGGGCAGAACCCATGGCTCAGACAGCATAGGTGGCATTGGCAGCAGCGGCAGACATTGGATTGCAAGGACACAGTACCCGTGGCACAGCAGACAGCAGCAGCAGGATGAACAACGCCCTGTGAGTGGAATGAGTGGCAGCTTCTTGATGAACTGGAATGACAGCCCTCCCTGCCAGGAACCTAATGGTGGATCCAAGGGCTGGATTGGCTGCTTCTTGGTGTAGTTGAAAATTGGTTCTCTGTGCGAGGAAAGATGGCCCCAGACCCATCACGGTGGGTCCTGGGGCTAGAGTGGCAGCATGTAGATATTGGTCACAGCCCTCCCTGCCAGTAACATAGGCCCCAGGACCCTGATGGCGGGTCCTGCGGCTGGAGTGGCTGTTTTGTTTCTTTGTGCAGTGGAATGACAGCATCTCTGTGTGAGGAATTATGGCCCCAGACCCATCACAGTGGGTCCTGGGGCTAGAGTGGCAGCATGTAGATATTGGCCACAGCCCTCACTGCCAGTAACGTGGCAGGACTATGATGACGGGTCCAGGGGCTGGAGTGACTGCTTCTTGATGTAGCTGAAAATTAGTTCTCTGTGCGAGGAATGATGGCCCTGGACCCATCATGGTGGGTCCTGGGGCTAGAATGGCAGCGTATAGATATTGGTCAAAGCTCTCTCTGCCAGTAACATAGGCCCCAGGACCCTTACAGCGGGTCCTGGGGCTGGAGTGGCTGCTTCTTGATATGGTGGAATGACAGCACCCTGTGTGAGGAATGATGGGCCCCAGAACCCGTGGCACAGACAGCATGGGTGGCATTGGCAGCAGCAGCAGACATTGGGTTGCCCTGGCACAGAACCCATTGAACAGCAGAGACAGCAGAGCATCAGGATTTGCCTGTACTCAGCACCCATGGAGCCAGGATGGTTGGATTTGCCAGGGAATAGCTCCCAAACAGCAGCAGACAGCAGCAGCAGGATTGTGTGGGCACATTTGGATTGGTCAGGGCAGAGCACCCATGGACCAGCAGACAGCAGCGACAGGATTACCAGACCAGAGGTGCACATCACCCAGGGTTGCCAGGGTAGGCAGACAGGCACTGTGTCATGAGAGGTAGGCATACTGAGGCAGGATTCAAGCTTTGCAACCTGGGTGGGTGGGCAGGCAGCATGGCATGAGAAGAAGGTAGGCAGACTGAGGCAGGCTTTGATCTAGACACCTGGGCAGGCGGGCGGGCTTGGAGGCAGTGCAGCATGAGCAGAAGTCAGGCAGACTGAGACAGGGTTCAAGCTTTGCAACCTGGGAAGGCGGGCAGGCAGCGTCGTATGAGAGGCAGTAGGGAAGGTAGGCTTGGGCAGGCTTTGAGCTAGGCAACCTGGTTGGGCAGACAAGCACCTTGGCATGGGAGGCAGGAAGGCGGATTGAGGCATATTACTTTGAGCTTTGCGGCAAGTTGGGCGGGCAGACAGGCAGTGTGGCATGAGAGGCAGTAGGGCAGGCAGGCTGTGACATTGGCATCAGGGCACTCAGATAGGCTATCAAAGACTGTGCAGCGCAAGAGAGCGAGAACCAGTCAGTGTCACATAGACAGGTCAAGATCGTGTAACCATAGGCCAGCTGGCAGGGTTACAGATTGTTTCCCAATGCCACCCTGCATCATGAGGTCAGTCATATACGGCAGCTGAGGCCGTATAGTAAGAGAGAGAGAAAGGGAGAGGGAGGGAGGAGGGGCAGGGCAGATGCCAGGCATTGGAAGGGAGGGACAGCACCTCAGGAGCACAGGAACAGTAGCCCTAGCCCAGATTTAGAAGGAGGAGGAGGAGGAGGAGCCCCGTCCCAATACTGCGCCTGGCATGGGATGGCGTGTGCCACTGCACCATCACTCCTTGTCCTGGGGCAACTCAGGGAATCCCAGCAGTGGAAGGTTCAGCTTCAGGAACAGCAACTGCTCCACCAACTTGGCCCCCAGTCTCAGGCGGTACGGGGCGCAAATGTCCCCCATGATGGAGAACACCCTCTCTCTGGGGACACTGGTTGGTGGGCAGGACAGGATACCCTTGGCCACTTTTGACAGGGCCGGCCACACATTGGCCTTGCCGGCCCAGTAGGCCAAGGGATCGCTGCTGGGATCAATGCATGGCTCTTCTTCTAGGTATGTTTCCAGTGCTGCTGAGGCACCATCATACTCTCTCTGGTAGTTCTGTGTGGGCACCACCTGCCCCACTGCCCTCAGCCACACTACTTGCCCTTTTGTGCTTGGCCCCATGCTCCCCAGAGTGGACTGCACAAAGGAGGAGCTGCTGGCACTAGTAGGGGTCCTGCGGCTGCTGCTCATCCTGCTGCTGGTGCAGCTGCTACTGCTAAGGCTAGGGGCAGGGATAGCTGCTCCCACTCCCACCATCCCCAGGGGCATCCTGCTGCATAGCCCGCTCTGCCTGACAGACCTTCTGCACCAGCATACCCTTCTGGAGGCCATAGACCACTGTCTCACGTGTCATGCTGCCCTTGATCCTGGGGTCCAGCATGGTTGCCAGGACATATTTCTCCCGGTGCAGGAGCTCATCAAAGCACGCACTCAGCCCCGCCTTCAGCTTCCATGCCAGGTCAAGCACCTCATCAGAGAGCTTCCTACCTGGAGGGCCACAATCCCGCCCCCCAGAGAATCTCGTCCAGGCTTCTCTTGAGACTATGGACTAGTGGGTTCACCTGGCTGAGGGTGGAGGTGGAGCTGCTCATGGTCCTGTCACGGCCAGGAACAGTCTGAGGACAAAGACGGTGTGATCTAGAATCTCCCATTCCTCCCTGTTGTACCCTGGAGGTGCCTCATATCTGTCTCCATTTCCACCTGATGCAGGGCGACTTTCTGCTCAAGAAGCTGCTCAAGCATCAGGAAGGTGGAATTCCACCTGGTGGAAACATCCTGGATGAGCGTGTGCACCGGGGACCCTTGCTCGGCCTGCTTCTCCTAGAGGAGCTCGCTGCCCTTCACGTTGCGGTTGAAGAACCCCGCCAGCTTCCTACCCCATTCGACCAGGGAGCTAAGGGTGCTTGGCCCAATCCCCTTTTCCCCCAAGCCCAGAGCATCCTTCACCACAAGATTGAGGGTGTGTGCGGCACAAGGGATGCTTGCGAAACCCCCATCATGGACTGCCTTTATGATATTGGCTGCATTGTCCATGACCACACACCCCTTGGTGAAGGCTGTGCCTGGCGTAACCCACTCCCTCACCATGGTGGCCAGGGCTGCCTCAAGGTTGCTTGAGGTGTGGGAGCTGTCCATGGCTTGTGTCTGAAGCAGGGCCCACCTATACCCTGCTTTAGGACCCCTCCTGCCACTGCCAAGTGCTGCCGCTGGGTCCTGCCATCAGTGTGCAGTCACTGCCAGGTAGGCATGCTGGACGTTTCTGGCAGACCACAGGTCAGTGGTGAAGTGGACCATGGCCACCCCCAGCCCCTGCCAGCTGCTACCTCTCCTACTCCTTCAAAGCCCTGTAGAACTGTGGCACCACAGTCTGACTCAGGGTGGAGCGGGAAGGCAGCTTAAAGTTGTGGGCCAGGAACCCAATCAGCTTCAGGAAGCCCTTGTCCTCCACAATTGACAAGGGCTGGGCATCCAGGGCTATCATTTCTGTCAACAGGTGCTTCATTTTCCCTTGGAAGCCAGTGCCATGGTGCCCTGCCGATGGCCTTGACAGATCCCCCCACCCCAGTTCCTCCATGGTGGACTGACAGTGCTGCTGGTGAGGCTCCTGCTGCTGTTCTGCCCCCATACTGCTCCTGCTGCTAGAGGCAGCAGCAGTTGGTGCAGGATGCTGGCCCACTGAAGGAGCCGGGCGACTGGATGCTGCAGTCGGGAACCCGCTGGCATTGACTTCCCCTGCCTTCCTGCTGAGCAGTAGAGCACTGTGGCATGACTTCCGGTGCCTCACCATTGCAGTTGTCCCAAGATTGGCGAGCACCTGCCCACACTTCACAACCTTATTGCACAACATGCACTGCACCTTTCTGGAATCATCTGCCTGCACCTGATTAAAATGATCCCAGACTGAGGATTCCCCCCCCCTCGCCTTCTTGCCTGCCCCGGCTGACACACTGCTTCCAGCACTGCTGGGAGGGGGAGAACTTGGTGGCTCTGGTGACACAGCTCTGGAAGGAGGCTCAGCCATCGCCTCAGCTCCAGACATCTCTGTGGCACTAATGTCTGCCTCTGACTCACTGTCCGTGACGGTGATGTCCCGTGAAGGGGAGTACTGGGACCCTGAGGCTAGACTACCCATGCCCACCATGCTGCTGGCACTCTCCCTGTGCCCCCCCTGTAGCTGCTAGTGCTGCTGCTGCTACTCCTCTCCCTACTAGCATTGCCCGGGGATTGGGCCCTGCCCCTAGTAGCCTGGGTGGGATCCTCTGGACTTCTGGGGATTGCCTCGACAGTGGGGGACATTGGTGGCCCTGGAGGAACATCTGAAGCAACACCAGCACCTGCTCCAGAACCACCACCAGCAGGGACAGACGTAGCCTCAAGTGCTGCAGGCCTTCCAGTACTCTGCATGGCAGTGGAGGAGGGTACTTCCAGGAGGAGATGCTGAGCTGCTGAAGCCTGTTGCCCTAAAGCAGACCTGCTGAGTTTTTTTGGGGTGTGTGTGTTGATGTGCTCTGCCCCTGGCTACTGCTGCTGCCTGCTGCCACTCTCCTGGCATGGCCCCTCCCACCTGTGGCACATGTCTCATTGCCTCCCCTATGGGCAGCAGACCAGCCTTTCCTTCCCTTCTCCATTTCTCCCTCCAAAATAATGTTTTTAAATATTTATTTTATTTTATTTTATTATTTAAATTGTTTGTGTAATATTATATCTATCTATCTATCTACAGTAAATCTAAAAGCTATTAACTATTCTAAATGCTATGAACTAAATGGATTATCTAATAAGTACAAAGGCCTACTCCTACAAACACTAAAACTAAATCATTAAACACTATCTCTATCACTAAGCTAACTCCTACAACTGTCTACTATCTCTAATATCTCTCTCTCTCTCTCTCTCTCGATAGATAGATAGATAGATAGATAGATAGATGGATGGGATGGGGGGAATCACAAACAACATAAGGAGGGGTACAAAACTGAAAAGAATCCTAAATCAATCTAATAACTATCCTACTCTAAATGAATAAAAAAAACAGGGGAAGGGAAGAGCATCAGGAATGGAATATATTGGAGAGGGAAAGGATTCAATGGAGGGCGGAGGGAGGAAGGAAGATTGAACACAGGAAACACAGGGAGGGATAAAAACAAAAAATAACAACTAAATCTAGAAGATGGCTGCTGAGTTTCCCTGGAAAGTTCCATGAGTAGCGCTGTATTTGAGTAGAGGGAAGGTGGAGCCTGTGGATCTGGAAGAAGGGAAAATCAGCAGTGAGTCAGAGGCTGTTGTGCTGTGAGCGGAGAAGGCAGAGTTCTCCAGATGCGCTGAGCTGATTACCTACCTGTTTCCTGCTACTGTTGCCACCTGCGGGGAGGTGGAGCCTGTGGAGCTGCAAGAAGGGAAAATCAGCAGTGAGTCAGAGGCTGTTGTGCTGTGAGCGGGGAAGGCAGAGTTCTCCAGATGCGCTGAGCTGATCACCTACCTGTTTCCTGCTACTGTTGCCACCTGCGGGGAGGTGGAGCCTGTGGAGCTGCAAGAAGGGAAAATCAGCAGTGAGTCAGAGGCTGTTGTGCTGTGAGCGGGGAAGGCAGAGTTCTCCAGATGCGCTGAGCTGATCACCTACCTGTTTCCTGCTACTGTTGCCACCTGCGGGGAGGTGGAGCCTGTGGAGCTGCAAGAAGGGAAAATCAGCAGTGAGTCAGAGGCTGTTGTGCTGTGAGCGGGGAAGGCAGAGTTCTCCAGATGCGCTGAGCTGATCACCTACCTGTTTCCTGCTACTGTTGCCACCTGCGGGGAGGTGGAGCCTGTGGAGCTGCAAGAAGGGAAAATCAGCAGTGAGTCAGAGGCTGTTGTGCTGTGAGCGGGGAAGGCAGAGTTCTCCAGATGCGCTGAGCTGATCACCTACCTGTTTCCTGCTACTGTTGCCACCTGCGGGGAGGTGGAGCCTGTGGAGCTGCAAGAAGGGAAAATCAGCAGTGAGTCAGAGGCTGTTGTGCTGTGAGCGGGGAAGGCAGAGTTCTCCAGATGCGCTGAGCTGATCACCTACCTGTTTCCTGCTACTGTTGCCACCTGCGGGGAGGTGGAGCCTGTGGAGCTGCAAGAAAGGAAAATCAGCAGTGAGCCTATGGCCACACCATAGGCACGTGCCTAGGCAGCATGCCGAAGGGCTGCGCACAAAAGGGCATGCCCTTCAGCTTGTCCCAGCCCCGGGGCCAGGTCCCTTTGCGGTGTGGCTGTTGTGATGGGAGAAGAAACCGGGAACAGTTGCAGCAGAGAACTGTTACATGGTGAGCTGGATGGTGTAGTGGATGATGGGCCCCACGGAAGAGGATCAAGCCTCCCTGGTAGGAGGATAATGCCCCTTGTGTCTGTCGGGGATGACGAGCGAACCTGTGGCACCAAGATGGGCTTATTATCTACCACTATGGCCCAGGAAGGTCCCACAGGGTATGTCCCATGTAGGATGGATAGGCAAGGAGGGGGAGCACCGAGGAAACAGAAGCAAAGCAGGATTGAGGGGGTGGGGGTGGCCTCCCCCCCCGTGAAAATATTGAAGCAGAGACATATGGAAAGCTTTTTGGGGGGTTGCGGGGAGCGTAGCCCAGTGAGGAGAACAGGCAAGATGCCAGGTTTATAGGGAAGTAATCAAGTGATGACCCCTATGGGTATGGGTTTGGGTGGCCAAGGACAAGTGCTGCAGACCCCGAGGCAGCATAAGAGTGACCATACTACAGAGGGATGGTTTCCGCTTGAGGACCCTTGTCCAGTGAATGAAGAAGAGGGGTGTTTAGTGGACTTTGTGGCAAACCATGTAGCACTTACTACAGAGACTCTGCGTTTTATGTTTACTCAATTGAACGTTCTGAATGGGAAAATTGAAACTATGAACTTATTACTTTGCCAAGGTACCCAAGGGAGGGAGGGGGATGGAAGGCACGATTTTGGGAGGGTTAAGGGGGGGGTTTGATAACCAAAAGGTGGGATGCGGGGCCACAGGTCAGAGTTTGGGTCAGCTTGCTAAAGGTGTCTGTGTAGAGGACACGAGGGAGCAGCAGGGGCCCAAGCCAGTATTTAAGATCCTGCAGGATGAACTGATCTTTACAATTGGCCCTCAGGCAAATGGTACTCATCCCTTATGGAGCTCATCTCTAAATATCGCTGAGCACCTCCGGGTATTACTGAATGAACCTATTACAAGGCATGATATTATGGCTATTACTGTCTAGCAGTGCAAAGAAATTGCCAGTTGGCAAGGACCCAATTTGCTTCGGCGGAATGGGTTTCCCTAATACTGGAAAATACTAGGTGGTTGATGGATAATGCAGTTTTTGTATCAAGAGTGGCAGGGAATATGCTAGAAGGCTTTCAGGCGGTAGACCTGGTGTATGGCCATCAGTATAGAGGCCAAGTGCAGGGGAGGGGGAAGTTACCGGGGGGAAGACCAAGGGTATCACTCCCCCCGACTAAGGAGAACCGAATAATCCCTCCTGTGGGGTTTATAAGAAAAAGGCCAAAGGGGGAAGTAATAACAGGCAATGGGTCACAGATGAGGGACATACAGCAGTTGCTCCCATGGGAAGTCAATCATGCAGGGGCCTCGCAGGACGGTAGTTTAGGCTTACCCAGGGCTCATAAAGGGGGGCAGAAGGGTGGAGAAGGGGGTATCAGGGAACTGGCTAAGGTAATCAGAAATGCAAGTTCCCCGATGGATTGTGGTGGACCAATTAGTGGGGGAGAAGAGATTCAGGCAGTATCCCAACAAAGCCAAGTGGATTTCCTAGGCAAATTTGGATGTCTGAGTAAGCAGTTGGGGGATTACAAAGCTCAGAGGTCGGTGGTTTGCTCCTTCTCCCGATTGGATGGGGAACGTCCAATAAGGGGGGGCATTGGACCCCTCCCCCAGTCAACGCATGGTTCCCTTGAGGGGTGGCGAGGTGTTGGGTTGGGGCCCCATGCCTTGCGTAGCCCTGGGGGACGGGACTATCATTCCCCCACCTCGTGTATGGCCTTGGTTACTGCTCCCGCGATTATTGAACTTATCTCTTTGGATGAAGGACCAGGGAGGGCCACCCTAGAGGGGGAGGTATTACAGGAGCAACGGATAGCAAATCAGGGGGTAGGTAGATGTCTTCCAGATGAGGGTCTCCTTATGAGCAGCGGTCAGAAGGAGGATGGTGGGTCGCTTAACCTAGAAGCTAGGGCTATGTGCCCTTCATTGTGGGAGAAATGACATCAAATAGATCCCCCTGCAACGTTGAAACTCCTATCCTGGAATATTGCAGGTTGGAAATCTAGGGGGAAGGATATTGATTTTCTCCCCTTTTTGGCCAGATACAACTTAGTATTGCTACAAGAGACCTGGGCGTTAAGGGATTTTAGCTGTCCTGGGTTTACAGTATATGCCTTGCCAGCAACTCCTTTGGAGGGGCCAGGCAGGCCGAGTGGGGGCCTGGTGTTACTGGTCACCCAGGAATTGCAAGTGGAAATAAAGAGCTGTGGTTTCCTGGACTCCAACTTTGTATTCCATCTTTGTAAATTTAAGTCAGGTTTAGATATCCTGATAGGAAATATATACCTTCCACCTAGTACATCGCCTTTCTTTCCAGAAGATTTCTGGATTATGTTAAAGCAAGAACTTTCTAAATGGAGCAGTCAAGAGCCTGGTGCGGTAATATTGTTGGGGGGAGATTTTAATACGCGTCTGGGTAATCCAGTTCACGATGGTTGGCATCTACAGTTAGATGAGGACGAACCTCCCCTTCCGAGCCGCATTTCAAGCGACCAGGTAATAGGCCCTGGGGCAGGGCAATTAGAGGATTTGCAGAGGGAATTTGATGTAGTGATTCTGAATGGATGTACAAAGGGTGATCGCGATGGAGCATTTACCTTCCATTCAACCTGAGGGTCTAGTACCATTGATCATTGTTCATTATCATTGGACTTTTTTTCATATGTTAGGGATTTTCGAGTTATACTGAGGGCTGAAACTAATAATTTCCCCCTCTCTCTACAGTTGGTGATCCCCTGTAGCAATAGGAGTGTGGATGAGGGGAGAGACAGGCAAAGTGTTGGCAATGAGTGGGGGGGTTGTTCCGGAAGAAATGGAATGATGAGATCCAACGGAGTTTTCAAGAACTCATCCAGCAGGTAGTTATGAGAGAACTGTTGGGTGAGATAACTAATGGAAGAGGAGATCTGAGGGGCAGCTTTGACCAACTGCTGACCTTACTGGTCCCGCTGCTGACAGTTAGGAAGGGAGGAGCCCCCTGTAAGAACCAGGGCCCCCCTTGGTTTAATAGTGAGTGCAGGGACCTGCGAAGAAGGGTGCGAGGGGCTGCAAGGAGAGTAAGGGGTGACCCGTCCCCTGATAACAGGCAGGAGCTTGCTGTACTTCGCAGGACGTATCGGACCCTGGTGGCATTAAAGAGATTGGCTTTCCAGAAAGAGGAATGGGAGAAACTTTTGGCTTCAGCACTGAAGAAAGTCTCTAGGCAGTTTTGGCATTGTGTAAGAGCTAAGGCAGGTAGGATGAGGGGAGCACAAATACCAGCTGAACGTTGGGAGGTATTTTATGCAGAAATTTTTGCCAAGAGGGGGGAGGCAATGGTCCCTAGATTTAGTGGTGAATTGCTCCCTGAGTGGCCGCCTGTTACAGAGGGGGAGGTGTTGGAGTATATAGGGAAATTGAAGTTAGGGAAAGCCCCGGGGGAGGACTTCATCCCACCCGAACTACTCAAAATGAACTCTGAATGGTGGGCAAAACTGTTGGCTCCATTATTCACGGAAATTAATAACTCGGGAAGTATGCCTCAGGCGTGGCTTAAAGGAGTCATTGTACCTATTTATAAGAAGGGGGATCCCTACCAACCTGAGAATTATAGACCCATATGCCTTTTAAGCATTGTAGGGAAGCTGTATGCACGGTTCCTTGCAGGGAAACTAGGAAGCTGGATGGAAGAGACTAAGATTCTGGACTTGGAGCAAGTGGGGTTTCAGCGGGGTAGGTCAATGCTGGACCAGGCGCTTGTCCTTTACATGCTCATTAATAAGTGTGTATACCAAACAAGCAAATGCTTCCTATGTTTTATTGACCTATCAAGGGCATTCGATTCGATTGACAGGGAGAGATTATGGTCGAAGCTTAGTGCAACCACCATAGACCATAGACTAATATACTTGGTACAAAAATTGCACGAGGAGAATACTATTCAGGTTAGGGTGAATTCAGCAGCTTCCCTGTCGGAGGAAATACGAGTAGAGAGAGGGGTCAGGCAGGGGTGCCTACTGGCTCCCTGCTGTTTAATTTCTTTTTGAATGACGCTATATCTTACCTTAGGAAGCTGAATAGCCATGCACCAACGATCGCAGGCAGGAGGGTTCTGGCCCTCCTGTATGCAGATGACACAGTGCTAATTTCCCAGTCCCTTGTAGGACTAAGGAGGGCCATGCAAGGGTTTGGGGAGTTTTGCCAGCAGGAGGGACTGCAGATCAACAATGGGAAGACTAAGATGATGGTGGTGGGACGAAAGAGACCGGGGAGAGTCCATCATTGGGAAATTGCAGGAAATATTATAGAACAGGTGTGCGAGTACAAATATCTAGGAGTTATTATGTCAGCCTCTGCAAGTTGGATGCCCCATTTAAGAGCAGTACTTACCCAATGTAGGCGTTCAGCTGGAGCAATACAAAAATTATTTTTCGCCCAAGGGGGGAGATTGGTCTTTCCAGCACTCCGGTTATTCCGGGCAAAGACGGTGGTGCAATGCTTATACGCAATCACTTTATGGGGCCTGTCATTCGTAGAGGAACTGGAGTCTGTTCAGAACCAGTTTCTGCGGGTGATCTTGGGTGTTCCGCGTGGAACCCCGGCAATACTGCTAAGGTTGGAAACAGGGAGTGTGTCCTTATGGCCCCATGCTATGATATCGATTGTGAAGTATTGGGTTAGGATCATTCTATCTTCCCCTCAGGAGGATTCTCTGCTTGGTTTGGCGGTGAGAGAGGGGCTCATTGATTTATGGTTAGAACCGGTGGAGAGACTGATAAAATCTTTAGGTTTCTCCAGAGAGGCACTGGGGTCGGTGGGCCCCAAACAGGAGGAGTCCCTGCTATTAAGAAGGGTAATGGACCAAGAACTTCAGAGGGAGAGGGCGCTCCTTTCTGCACAGAAGGTAGCTCCCGCATGCAGTCCCCCAGGTAGGGTAGTGGGTGAGTGGAGCTACCTATTTCAGTGGCTTGATTATAGCCAATGCAGAGTTTTTACCAGCGTGAGATGCAATGTATACCCCTCAGAGATGCGTGACGGGAGATGGGGAACAATCCCCAAAGAAGAGAGACTTTACTCCCTTTGCAATTGCCCAGAGATGGATTATCTTGACCATATTCTGCTTCGCTGCCCAGCCCTGGCAGGGGCTAGAGCCTCGAACTTGGAGACCTATATCTTAGTGGAGGGGGGAGCTTACCGAGACTCAGAGACTTTGTTGATGAGACTCCTGGATTGTAAAGATTCGGAAAGAGCAAGGGCCGTGGCTAAATTTTGCCAAATTTTTATTAAAGCAAGGGAGGCCCAAAAGCCCTGAGGATGGGGGGAGTGATTCATTGAGGGCGGGTGGTGGTGGTAGTTGCCTAATTCCCGCAGGGAGGTTACGAAGGTTATTCCTAAGTCAGGTAGGGTATTATAGGGTTATGGAGGAGGAAATGGAGAGTAAGCTTAGGCTGTGTGGTAATAACTTGAAGATAATTATTTTTGCTTATATATGTATGTTTTGTGGATACACAAGTTTTTATGTTGGTTTTTATGGATTTTGTTATAGCCTGATGGCAAACAATAAACAATTTATATTATTATTAAAAACTAAATCTATCTAAGCTAAGCTAAATAAATGAAAATATGGAGGTAGATGGGTTGGATGGGTGAAATAGGAGGAGGATGGCAATGGATTAGGAATAGGAAGGAACAAAAACTGCTGGGAGAGAGGGAGCCTTCTGAAATGCCTGCTGTTCAGGAACAGTGACTAGCTCATAAGGTGTTGGGAAGGGGGGAGGCAATCAGTTTTGTTTCTTGCTACACCCACCTCACCGCAAGTCCCATTGGCTCCGTGCAGCCTAACTCGTGGCCAATTGCAGATTGCGAAGCCAGTGGTCTGAGGCGAAAAGGGATGGTGATTGGGCAGGCTGGCTGCTACTCCAAGCCTCTCCACCCCTGGTGCCTGGAAGTCTGCTCCTTAGCTGACTCCCCCTCCCTGCCACGTTTGGCCTTCCAGTGATACCACGTTTTTGTCGTTTCAGCCACCCAAACTCACACGAACGCGATCTAAACTGTTTGGTCATTTCGGCGTTTGGAATTGAGTTGGTTTGTGTTCGGATTCGGGTTCAGTCGTCCGAACAGGCCGAGTTTGGGTAGAACTCCTAACGTCCGAACCGCGTTCGCCCATCCCTAGCTCATTCCCCTGCACAGCCCAAATATGTGTGTGTGTGTGTGTGTGTGTGTGTGTGTCTGAAAGTGGTCTAGGTTCCCCTCTCCCTTGTCCATCCTAGATTATAAGTTTCCTGGGGCAGAGACCTGTCTCTTTAATAATTGTTCATAACTCCCCCCTTTGTGATCTTTAGCCTCAGTTTTATACAAGCACACCTCTCCCATCTGGCTAGCAACTTCCTCCTGCTCCAAGCTAACCTAATTAGCAACCCCTGGAGGATGGGCTGAAACCTTCCCTAAAGGGGAACACCCTGCAAGCACTCAGGTAGATTTTTTTATAAGAGAGAAATTATCTCTCATGTTTTCAGAACCTAAACCATATGGAGCAGGTGTGGAAAACTCTTTCAACTCTGCCGGACACTGTAAAAATTAGTAGATCCATGGGCCAGATAGGAGTTATGGGAAGGTTAGGGACTACGCTTAGGATGGGGGGAAGTAAGGGGAGGGTCCAGATCATGGATTTATGCCATGGATCCATCCTGTACCCTTGAGTGCATGTCTACACCTCCACTCCCTTTCTTTGAGTTCACTCTTTCAGTGCTTGAGAACACGGACTGGATCCAGATCCATAAACTGGAAAAGAGGCAAATACAAAACAGTTGGATTTGACCACCGGCCAGGAGTTCCCTATCCTTTATAGGGCTTTGTAAATCAATAGAAGCATGTCAGCACCCTTGACACCCTGGGAGTGGTGGACAAATTCACTATGCCACCTTTCCACCTAATAGGAGCCTCTTCCCACAAAGCTTTCAGTTAGCTGCTACTCAATTTAAACCCACCTGACAAAAATAGGAAACCAGGCAGAGCAGTGACTAGACACTGTTCCTCAGCTTTGCTAGTTGCAGTGAGCCTGCTCTCCTGTTCCTGACTCCAGTCTCCCTGTCATCTTGTTCCTGAGACAACATGCTTGCCTGCCTACCTGCTCTGTTCCAAGCTTGCCTGTCCCAATCCTAGCTCCTTGTGCATGTCCAACCCTACCCCTACACCCTGTTAGCTTGGACTGACTTTCTGGTACTGACTTCCTGGTCATTATTTGGTCTTGTTTCCCCTTGACCTTGTTGTCATTCTTTGACTGACTCTTGGCTTATGTCATAGAATCTGGCTAGGCAGGGTTACAAGGGTCAGGGTCAGGCTCAGGGGATGGCATGGGAACTTCACAGATGGGCCAGCCCAACATGGGATCACCACAACACCCAGTGCAGATAGCTCCAGAGACACCTATAGGTGTTGCAGAGTAATAACTGATTCACAATCAGTAAGGACAAATGCAGCTGAAGGTTTAAAACAGAACTTTACTTAAGCTTTCCAGACACAGATCCTTAGTTACATCTAACTAGTAGTAAGACAAAATGGAAACTGAGACAAAGAGAGAGAAGGGAAGAAGGAGTGGTTACACAAAGGAATTCAACTGCAAAACCCCATCTCCCTTCCATGTACACATAAACTTAGCAGCACCATCTGGTGGCTCTATATTCAATTACTGTTCTCAATACAGTAACTTTAACTTATGGATGTTGCATATACCAACAACAGGTACCCAGGTGATAACAGCATGTAGTTAGATGCTCCTTCAGGATGTTACACTGGATATGCAGCAATGCCATGGATGGAACTCATCACAGAGGGGCTTCCTTGCTGTAACAGGAGACACAGTTCCAACTGATATATGTTTTCCAGGTGAGAGAGTGAAAAAGAACCAGAAGCAACTGCTGTGCAGAGCAATACAGGAATACACAATGGAGAACAGAAGATTAATGCTAAAGGGTAGAACTATGAGGCTTTTAAACAGGGAACAGGTGCACCATAAAGAGAGGGAGAAACTGGTGGGGGATGAGCAGGGACTAGAATGAAGGAAGGTTAAGACAAACAAAGAAGGGTTGAGAAATAACACAATGTCCTCAGGACTACACAATATATAATCAGAGCAAGAGGAGAACTAAGATTATTATTATTAATAATTATTATTATTTATTATAATGATGATTATTATTATTATTAGCAATTATATAGCACCAGCGATGTACCTGGCGCTTTACAAAAAAATAAGAGAGACACGGTTCCTGTCCGAGAGCTTACAGTCTAAAGACAGGGGGAGGAGAGATAGGGAAGGAGGAACAGAGGGAGAGACAAGGGATGTGACATTCATGAGGATGCGAGAACTCAGGTACACATTCTTGGTTTGGGGAATACTGAGCTAAGGAAAGAAACCAGGAACTAAATGGGAACCTCAGGGGACAGAGAAGGAGACAGGGAGCTGGACGAAACAAAGCACTAAGCACAGACCTAGACAATAAGGAACAAGGGTGGTAATCTAGTACCACACAAGTAATTAAAACTATGAGAGGTAAGCAGGGAACTAGCTACTCAGCAAAGCAAGGATACGACTAAGAGCATACAAGGAAACAATACTATACCCAGAGTATGGACTTATATGTGGCAAGGGATATCAGGCACGAGACAAAGTCGACTGCAAGATTATGACTATGGGGGAGAGGAGGGGAATCACACACAAGACAGAACTAGGCCAAGGACTAAAACTATGATGAATCAGGGGATTCCCATGGGGGAAAGAGGCATTACTAGGGAGGCTGGGGACCATGCTGGAAGGGAAGTACACACAGAAAAGGGAAGAAAGAGCTACTAAGCAGGGAAAAGGGAACACAAACCACACAATAACAATAAGGGGAAACAACCTGAAGCTGGAAAGGGGGGGGGGGGAGGATACAAGAGTGAGTCAGAACAGTCACAGATGCTCTGCCAACTTCTTGTAGCTCCCAGCATGCTTTATATAAGGCTGGGAGGCTTGGAGTCAATCAGAAAGTTGGCAGGTGTGGACGCACACAGAAGAGAGTGAGAGCGAGAGAGAGTATGCAAGCAACGCAAGGGAAGGTTCCCACCCAAGCAGACCAGGTGGTGGCAAAGGGGGGAAATCACTATTGGTTCAGGGCCAGGTCCTGACAACTTGACCCTTTGGTTTCTTCTTGACTACTGTCACAGATTGCTCAACCCTGTTCTGATTCTCACCTGACCCTGAGTCCAACTCATGACTGGTCCTGATCCGGTTGCAGCTCAGCCTATGCTGTGACTTGACATAGCACCTTGCAATGCATGCGAAACTGAGTGCAGGAAGAGAGTAGAGTTTCTGGAAACTACTCTGGAGATCCTGAAATCATTGCCAAACAATGTTGCCTGGTGTGGTGGGTGGCTTCATACTGGCAGTATTGATTTCAGGGAAGGAACTGCCACTTACAGCAGCACCAGGCACCTAAAACCCTAAACATATCCAAAAGGTTGTAAAGTGTAAAACCCAGGACTCCCCTCATTTCTGCCATTAAAGCGTGACCATTCTGACAACAGGAGAATTACAGCATGACAACCCGCCAGCGCCAGGCTTTCAGCATATGAATCTGAGTGCTTCCCTGCCCCCCAGATATTTATTTCCTGATTGCCCTGCCCGGTATCTGATGTTTGATGATGACCACATCTGAAATGTTTCTGATGGAATAATGAAAACAAAAGCCGGAATCCATCCTTCTCCTCCTCCTCCACTCCCTCTATTCCTGCTGCCTATTAGCTCAAGGTGATTTAGGACGTCCTTGAGCCCTATATCAGTTTGAAATGTATTTCAGGAGCTGCACGCTTGGGGACATGTGGAAGAGGTTATTTATTCTAAAGAGGCATCCAGTGGTGATGATGTCATAGTCACTAGTGGAAAACCATATCAACTTGGTTTGGTTTGCTACCAAAACACTGCTTGCAGTTTCCTATCTGACATGTCACCCACTGATGTATCGGGTGCTGGAATATAATTGGCATATACACTCCTTAATTTTTATAAATGCTCATTGACTTAAAAATAGCTTTTATTTTTTTGGTTATATTTTCCTCCCAGTTAAAGCATTACTTATGGGCTCCTTAGCTTTCACCTTCCATTGACATGAGATGGACATAGGTCTACTGTAAATAACTTTTAACTCAACTCAACCTGAAATGCATCTTAACTGTGACACTCTTACCTCCCACTCCATTTATTGGCCTGATTCCCCTACAGGAAGAGACTCCATGCTAATAAAAAAATATATGAAAGAGGTTTGTGAATGAAGAAAAGGTTATGTAATGAGGATGTATGCCAATAAAACTCTCAGACTGATACTTGCTTCTCAGATTCTCGCTTTTCTTGACAAGAATCAGGGTTCTCAGTTATTTCTTGCAAACAAGAACGAGTTGAGAATTGTTCTGAATCTCACCAAGAAAAGCGAGAATCTCATCTTCCACTGTACTTGGAATTTTTTATTTTTTTTAAACTTCCAATCACCTGGTTGCCTCTCTCCATATCCAGGGCTACTCCAGGACTCCTCTCTGCCCTCTGTGCTTCTCTGCAGGGGCAGACAAGGAGGGGAGTTCACTGAGGAAGCGACCGTTTCACAGGAAACAAAATAAATTAATTAAAATGAACACCCCCTGCCCCCACTGGCATGTGCAAAATGGCAACTGGGGCATTGCACGTGCACTGGGGCCTTTCCCAAAATGGCATTGGCAGCGCTGGTGTCACACTGATACCTGGAATAAAGGAACAAACTTATAAACTTCCCTTATCCCAGTGCAAGTTTCAAACATGTTGGTAGTCTTCTTATTCTTTATAAGGAGCTAACATACCATATTGCATCCTGATGGTTTGCAGAGCAGCTCAAGTAATGTTATGGAGCCTTATGGTATCACGGATTGTGTGCATGAGTTAATTGGATTTCCACAGAGACAGCCTTAATTGGCCCTCTAGATTTTGGGGTTGTCCATAAGGTAACAGAAAAAAAGGCAAAGTTAATTTTGCATGGCTATATCAGGCAATATATCACATCTCTTTCCTCCCAGCTCCTCAAATAAGTTTGCCTCACTCTTATTTTGGTTTCATATTATAGATTATAAATTTCACTTCTCTTCACTTCTCCTTTTAATTTGACCCCCAGCTGTTGAAACTGCTTCAAGTGACTCCTCGTGCTCCCCCCCCCCCCCGAAATACTAATGGTTTCACATGAACGATGGCCCTGGCTTTAGGAACAAATGACGTTCTTCAGCCCAGCTGTGTCTAATAAAAACTCAGGCAGCCTACCTCCCCAGACCTAAACAAAATGATAAAATTGGTTTGAAAGTGCCAGCGATAAGATCTACAAAAGGTAAAGTCACTTTCAGTCATTAGGCTAGACCTGTGCACAAGGATGCCACTGTACAACAAGGAAAGGAGATTGACAGTCCTCCCACCCCTGCATTCCTTATGGCTCCAGGTTATGATTACACGTGTTCTACAGAACCAGTAGCCTTGTTCAGTAGCCTTATACTTTAATAGCCTTGTTCAGAGTGTGGTTGCCATATTGGCCCCAAAAATGAGACGCAAGAGACACAATAGCTAAGATGACACTTTTTATTGGACCAACCTCTGTTGGTGAGTGTGTGCAAAGCTTTGAGTTTCACAGAGCCCTTCTTCAGGCAGGAAAAAAGGTTAAATCTGAACATGGGAGAAATATAAAGAGTTTAGCTTAGCTTTGGTGAGAAGTAGTGCTGAAACTCGCTCTTCAGAAAACTTCGGAATTCCCTGGGGATTCTGTTCCCTGGTTCCGAATTTCCAAGTTCCAATGTTCTGGGTAGCAAGGCCGGTCCCTGGAAAACTTTGTAAAAAATTGGAAACCTTGATTGAATGCTGTCGCCATTACACGCATGGTGGAATAACCCAGATGGTTGACCCTAGTTTCTCTGAGCTAGGAAACGAAACTTAGTGCCATGTTTGGCAAGAAGGGTGTATGGGGAGGGGACAGTTGAGTGATGGACAAGCCACAGGACAGATTTTGATAGGCTGGTAGGGGCAAAATAAAGTGTCTGTACAGCCATTTTCCATTCTCTTTGGTGAATTTGGATGTGTGCTACACTGCTGATCTGCAAGTAATCGGCTTGTGGGGGAGGGGGGCCTTGCCTGGCATGGCGTGCCCATAGGGGTAATGCTTTGGGACGGGGATTACATTTTTCTAACATGCCATGATTTAAAAAAAACAATAAGTGGGTGCCACACTACTGCTGCCTGAAGGGAGTGGGGGAGGATAGACTATCAGATTCTCAGAAGAGACACTGGGTGGCTGTTCCTGTGTCCCGCTCCCCTCACCCTGTTTTGGGATATTTGATGGTAGGGCCTCTGATCTGACACTGATACTGCTTAATGCAAGGTTGGTGGCTAATAAAACATCAATAATATATCATCTTATTCAGGATGAGGCCACCAACCTCATTTGCATTACAGAGACCTGGCTGGATGAAGCATCTGGGCCGATTTTGTCCCATATAGTGCCATTGGATACTTGGTGCAGTATCAGACTAGAATCAGGTGTTGTGGGTGGAGTGGTTGTGATCTGTAAAGACACCTTAACCTTTCAAAGTTATCTGGTGCCTGACTCATCCAATATGGAGTATGTCCCCCCTCATGTTGGATTTGGCTGGGGCTAGATTGGGGATTCTACTGATGTACTGACCACCCCGCTGCACGGCCAAATTCCTGACTGCTCTAGCTGAGCTGGTCTTGGAGGGGAAGTGGTGTTGTGATCTCTAAGACTTATTGTTCTGGGGGATTTCAACATGCACGCTGAGGCCAGACTTTCAGGGACAGAACAGGATTTCATGGCCACCATGACAATCATGGGTCTATCCCAGATACTATCCAGCCTGACACATGAGGTGGGACACACATTGAATTTAATGTTTTGCACAAGCCTGGAAATGGGAGTTCTAATTATCAGGGGTGTTGTTACAACACAATTGTCAGTCATGGTTGGAAGGCATAGATCCCCACCCTTCTAAGGGTATTTTCAGACGATACGTGGGCCGTTGGCCCCGTACCGGCACCAACGGCTTCATTCCCCGCCGGGGTCACCCCGTAACGGCACAACAGACGTGCTGGGGGGATCCCGGCGGGGAAAGAGGGAGGGGCCGGGGCCGCGCGGCGCAACGTGTGGCCGCATGGCCCCGCCCCCTCCACGCACCCCGCCGCCCGCCCTCCGAGGAGACGGGCGGGCGGCGGGGCCAATGCGGCCGCCGCGTCCGGCCGATCGTGCCACGGCCCGGGATCCCACCGGGGATCCCGGGCCGTGGCACGCGGCCAGACGTTACTTTTCCTTGGCCACGGCCCGGGGTCCGTTTGACCACGCTTCCCGGGACCTTCCCCCGGTTAGCCTGGGAAGCGTGGTTCAAACGAACCCCATGTGGGTATTGACCGTGGCCAACATCTGGCGCGCCACGAACAGACGTACGGGACACGGTGACCACAGGTGGGTATTCACTGTGGTTCACTGTGTTCACGTAACGTCTGAAATCACCCTATGTCCTCGTTGAAGTGATGGAACCATTATGATGGTCTGCCTTCTGAGACTTATGAATCCAATTGTCTTCCAAAACTCTGATATTGGTGGGTGATTTATCTACCAATATCAAGACAGTGCACCCTGATTGGTCTCCCCGGAAAGGGAGTTTCACCTAACTTGGAAGAGGTGTTCCTCCTCTCCTCCCTACTCAGATAATTTACCGTTGGGTCCCTGCTAAGCTCTATAGAGAGCAGCATGGCAGGGGAGGCAGGGAGCAAACCCATCTCTCTGCAGAATAGGAATGTGCATTCATTTTAGTTAATATTAATAGCAAACAAAAAAGTGTTTTTGTTATGTTATTACAATAACTAAAACAAATGGGTTAATAACTGAAAATGAATCCATTTTAGTATTAGTGATTTGATTTGCTCTGCTGCATGCAGGGCTAGAGCACATGCCATGGCTCCAGCCTATCTTTGCCTTGATGTTCAGAAGGGGGTCAGAAGGGAGTGGAAACCATGAGTGACTTCTTCTCTGTCCAATTGCATACACTCTAACACAGGCAAATCCCTCTGATAGGTCATTCTTTGGACATGCCGTGTAAGTTTTCTGTACGAATCAGGGACTTAGGATGGTTTTGGGGGAGGGCATGATGAGTGTTTTTAACTTTCTGCCAAGCTGAGGAACTTTGCCAGTGTTAGTTCAGTCTCAGACAGAATGCTAGCTCTTTTTTCTCAGTCTCTGTGTGGTTGCTCTAACTCATCCTCACTTAGACAAATTGACAGTTATAAAAACAGATTTATTTATCTGTCTCTCTAGGTCTCATCCCTTCCTTCCCATTATTCCAATTATTCCCGCTATTCATTGTCTTTGTCTGTAATCCTTGTCTGTCTGTCTGTCTGTCTGTCTGTCTGTGTAATATTGTCATTGTTCTGTACTGTTTTTTGAAGTGTGCCAGTGTCTTGTGCTGCAGTGCATCCACCATCTGATTCAGTATGAGGGGAAAAGGAAGGGGAATTGTGTCTTCCCATGGGACAAGAGCCAAGGCAGGGGCCCCTCAGGCTGGGGAAGAGGGCATGGACAAGTAAGATGTGATTCTGGTCCCCTTAGGAGCCCATTCTCTAAGATTAGCCACATGGCATTTCATGTGTCAACACTAGTGCCTCTTCCTGTCACCTCCTCCGCCTCCTCCTTCTGCTGCCCACCAGTCTCTTTCTCTCTCCAGTGCCTGCCCCTTGGGGTACTCGCTGCAAGCTGACACTCCCATGCACTTTCGGGTGCCACATACTGCCCTACCCATGCCTGTCTGCCTGATGCTCTTGAACCAACACCAGTGCCTCCCACTCCTCCTGCTCCTGCTGCCCACCAGTGTCCCAAAATCTCAGTCTCTCTATCTCTCTCTCCCTCTCTCTCTCTCTCCCATGCCTTCCCTCTGGGTTATTCACTGTAAGTTGACACCCGCATGCACTTTGAGGTGCCACACACAGCCCTGCCCATGCCTGCCTGCCTCCTGTTCATGTGCCAGCATCAGTGCCTTCCAACTCCTCCTTCTGATGTCCACCAGCATTTTCCAGTCTCTCTCTCTCTCTATCACCTGGGCCCCTGAGGTGCTCACTGCAACTTGAAGCCCTTTGCACACTTTGGAGTGCCATGCCACTGTGCCTGCTGGTCCATCTTTTGCCAACTGGCTGAATACCAGTCTGTCTCTGCCAGTATTCTGTCTCCTGGAGTCTTGCCATATGTGGGGCACACTGTGCCATAGTGCCTGTCTCCATTCTTCAGTGCTTAGGCTTGGAGTCACCCGCTAGCTGCCAGGATCTGCTCAATCCTGTGCCCACTCAATTGGCATCCCAAACACAACCTGTGGTCTGTCATCCCTGGTGGGATTGGGGGAAATGGCTTTGGGCAGCAGGGTTCTGCTGAAGATGCTGCCTGTCTGCAGGGCTTTGCAGGTTGCCTTTTACTTTATGGAGTTTCTGCAGGGCTACACCCCCACCCCCACCGCCCGTGGACTACATTTTGCTTTTGACTTTTGTGTTTTGGCTTTCCCTGATTGATTTCACCTGAGTGTCTGGGGGTTTGAACTCCTGTAATTGCACTTCCACCTTCTGGACTTTTAGGTGACCCCTGCACCTGTGCCAAAGGCATGCACTGTAGGACGTCGCGCCTAAGGGCTGCATGTGCAAGGGTGCACCCTTGTGCGTGTGGTCTTAGGTGCTGGCTGTGTGACGGCCTGTAAATCTTCTAGGAGTCAAGGGTTGTCACCGCTGCCTCTCAAAGACCAAGGCCTTCTCCACTTCAGGAGGCAAGCATTGCCCCCGCCAGCTCCGCAAAGAGCGATGCCTTCTCCACTTCAGGATTCAAGCATTGCCATCTCCAGCTCCACAAAGAGTGAGGCCTTCTTCACTTCAGGAGTCAAGTGTTGCCGCTGCCAGCTCCGCAAAGAGTGAGGCCTTCTTCACTTCAGGAGTCAAGCGTTGCTGCCACCAGCTCTGCAAAGAGCAAGGCCTTCTTCACTTCAGGAGTCAAGCATTGCCGCTGCCAGATCTGAAAAAAGCGAGACCTTCTTCACTTCAGGAGTCAAGTGTTGCCGCCACCAGCTCTGCAAAGAGTGAGGCTTTTTACACCTCTGGTGCCAAGCGTTGCCATCGCTATCTCGGTAAAGAGTGAGGCCCTCTTCACTCCTGGAGTCAAGTGCCACTGCTGCCATCTTTGTACAGTGCCTTACTCCAGGGCTCTAGTGTTTCTGTTGCCATTTGACTGGGGGTGACCCCTCTATTTTAGACATTAAGGTTGGCTTCTGGTTCTCCTGTGGGGCCTGTTCTTTTGTGGACCTTTTTGTATCCCTGAGGTGTTTTTTTGTTATATTGTTACTCTCTACTACTCCTGTTGTAAATATAATTTAAACTGCTTTTGCTCACATTAGTGTGAGCTTTTCTTTAATTCTTGCCATTACCAGAAAGAGAAGGAGACTGACCCTGTTGGTCAGTCTCAATCCAAGCAGCTGAGACTTGATTCATTCATGGTATCTAGCTAGGGGGGATTGGAGGGGGGTGAGGGAAACTCCCATCCTTCTCTGGACCCCCTCCCTGTCCCTTTTTCTGAGGGAAACCAGGGTAAATCCACAAGAGGATAATGGAAGGAACTTTTTGCTCGATTCACCTCTCTCCAATCCTTTTGACCCTCTTTAGTTATGGGAGGATGACTGCCCAAGTGTCATCAGTTCTCAATCAATTGATAATGTGGACTTGTCCCCTTATAAATTGTTAGGTAATCAATGTTTCTTGATTGGAGATTTAGTTAAGAAATTGATTTCCCAACTAGAGGGTATTATGTCTCTTTTAGACTCCCAGAAAACCCACTTTGGGGTTGTAATGGATTTTATCAGGGATTATAGGGCTGGGAAAATAGGTAGGTAATCTCAAATACCTCTGACATCAGTTTTAGCACCAGCCATGGAAGGAGCTACTCAATCTTCGCAGTCCATGGCTAATTTTGGGGACATTAAGGACTGCAATGGTACAACTTCCCTGTCCCCCAGATTAAGGGAGGGTCATTTGACAGTAAGTAATAGAGCATTGTTCCTTAAAATTAAACCTCTTCCCAATGGCCATTTCCCTTTACGGAACTCCAAATTCGCCATTCATCGCCATCTTACAAATATTACACGCCAGTTGGTTTTGGTTTGGCAAATAAGGTCTTATAAGCTGTTACCAGCTTCTAGATTTTTACAATGCTTAGTAGTTCATTTTCGCTCACCAGGTATTGTTACTAAACTTCTCTCTCACTTTGACTTATTTTTATCTTGGGGGATCCAAATTGGGGAGGTTTTAATAAACTCAGTCCAGCGCCCATTAATTCCGAATACTGGCTGCCCTCTTTCTTCTATTCGACAGTCTAATGCTATGCATCAGTTGGTAGACAGAGGTAATAGTAACTTCAGTTCAATTAGGCCTAAGAGTAAGGATCCCAAAGCTCCAAATGCTGCTCCAATCAATGCAAGACTTCTTAGTTTAGTTATAGATCCCACTTTGGTTATTTCTCTCTCTTGGTTATTACTTCTGGCAATATGACTTTTCTAGCTCCTAATCATCACTCTACAAAGGATAGGATGGTGATGGATGTTACTGTCCCACCCCAGATGAATCCACTGACACCCTCTTCTCTTAAAAATGATCCTTGCCTGATTCAACTGGGTAATTCGGAGGTGGCTGCTGATAAAGGATGTGCAAACGCGGTTCAGGGGTTTGGCCCGAATTTGGGGTGTTTGGACCGTTCACAAACACCCTGAATCCGAACCACCCCCCGTCCGAACCGTCTGAACAAAGTTTGGGTTCCGAACTGGTTTGGACTGGGGCATGGGGGGCAGGGAAGAACCCGGTTTTCCCTCCCACTCCAGGCTGTGTGGGTGGAAGGGGCATCGGGGAGCACCTCCCCTCTCCCTGCCCAGTCTCGTAAAAAATTTTTAACCCCCCCATCCTAGGCATCGCCCTATCTGGTGGTGCCGGGGTTCTGGTCTTGGGTCCGGTGGTGGTGGGTCTGGAGGCAGCAGCACTCCAGAGTGCTTCAGGCTGCTACTAGGTCTTCTGGGTCAAAGCAGAAGGCCTAGTAGTGGCCTGAAGCGCTCTGGAGCACCACCACCACTGAACCTGTCGGACCTGCCACTGCTTCCGCCGCTACTGCCATACCCAGAGCCCAACCTACCTTGTGGTGCTTGGGCTCTGGCCCCGGGTCCAGTGGCAGCAGTGGTGGTGGGTCCAGTGGCAGTGGTTCTCCAGAGAGCTTCAGGATGCTACTGGGCCTTCTGGTTTATCTGGAAGGTTTTAGAGGAGCTTATTAGCGGAACTCTATTTGCTGATCGCCTGAGCCCTTTTGATCACCTTTCAGTTGAATCATTAGACCATATTCTTCTTAGTTGTCATCTATATGATCATACTAAGGCAAAATATCTGTATGTCTTTCTTACTAAAATTTCTGGGTGCTCAGACACATTTTTATTGAGCCTGCTTTTGTCCAGCTCCTCTGATCAATTGAATAGGGCTTTGGCCCATTTTTTGATTGAAGCTTTTATGCTGTGGAAACGATTTTTGGAATATAATCCGCTGATTCTGGACATTTTTGGATGGGGTCTTCAATTCATTTTGGATCGCTTTGAGACTTTTGGGAATTCTTGTATAATGTGTACTTGTTTTTTATACTTTTATTTTTTACTTTTCTACTTTCCATGTGAATTTATTGCTTTTTTGTGTGTATGTTTGCATTGGCCTCTGGCCATGCATAATAAATTAATTGAATTGAACACAACCTGCAGCACTGTGACAGCAGACAAGACAAACAAGAATCCTGTATTGGCTATTTCCTAAGCAGAATGCTTCCAGCTTCCCGGTAACAAGCAGGTGTGGGGTGGGCACAGAACAGATTAGAATAAGACATTTATGCTGGCACCACAGCATCACAAACACATCTTGTATCACTGTGATACACCTAAGTGAATTGCCGTGAACATCATAACACTTATATTGCTTATGCTTATAAAATCAGAACACTCTAGCCAATATTTCTTAAATTTGACATGGATGATTCCTTGAGAGAGAGGAACATTATGTCCAAATTATGTCCAAATAGGATGGAAAACAAAGATGTTAACGAAGGAAATGTGTACTGAAATGGGGGGGGGGGGGAGAGACAATCCCTCCAATGTTCATCCAAATTAGATGGGAAACAAAGACATTACATCTAGAAATGGGTCTTCAAACTACAGATTTAAATTGCTTATGAAATCAGAACACTTTATCCAATTGTGCTGTACTTTGGAACACTTATTTCTTTTACTTAGGTAAACAACCTCTCCAACTCCTGTGTGAATTGAATAAAATATGAACAAGTTATAACCAAATGTGCATTTCCCATATAATTTATTTATTTATTTACCATTTTTCTATCCCGCCCCCTCCTGCTCACAGAGCAGCTCAGGGTGGCTTACAAAATCATAGATAAAAACATAATAAAACACATACATAAAATATCATTAAAACATTAAAATACTAAAAATCAACTAAAAGGGCAGAACTCCCCCTCCCCAACTCACCAACGGAAAACGAAAATAAAAATGAATATGAATGGGAATAATTAAAACAATAACATAAACTATGTGATTTTTTAAAAAAAAATCTAAAACCAAAAACAATTTCCTCCTTGTACAACCCAACTGCAGAATGCAGAGGGAGGCAGGGAGCAGCAAGCAGCCACCAGGCTAGAGATCGGTAGCCTGGAGGTGAGGTAAGTCAGCATGTGTTCTGGGATGTAAAAGAATGCCCCAATACTATCTCTAGGGATGGGCGAACGCGGTTTGGAAGTTCGGAGCTCGGCCCGAATTCGGCCTGTTCAGATGACTGAACGCGAACCTGAACCCGAACCCAAACCCGAACATACCAAACAGAACTGAACACCGAACGGCGAAATGGCCAAACAGTTTGGTCAGTTCAGATCACGTTCTGGTGAGTTCGGGTGGCAAAAAAAGGTTCACTGTAAGGTGACAGGGAGGGGTAGTACTAGTCACTGAGGAGCAGACTTCCAGACACCAGGGGTGGAGAGACTTGCAAGAAATGAAACTATCTGCCTCCCCCCTTCCCAACACCTTCTGAGCTAGTCACTGTTCCTGAACAGCAGGCTTTGAGTAGGATTATTAGATTGCTTTTTCATTTCAGTTTTGTACTGAAATGAAACTTAAACCTTAAACTGAAACCTTGTGTTTGTGATTTCCCCCCCCCCATCCCATATATAGAGAGGTAGAGAGATATATATAGAGAGAGATAGGTTAGGGATAGTAGTTGTAGGAGCTATCTTAGTGATAGAGATAGCATTAGTGATTTAGTTTTTGTGTTTGTAGGAGTAGGCCTGTGTACTTATTAGATAATCAATTTAGTTCATAGCATTTAGAATAGTTAATAGCAGTTAGATTTAGTGTCGATATATATATATATATAATATTAGATAAAATAAATAAATAAATAAACCCCATATAAAAACAAAAAAAAACAAATAAAAAACAAAAGAAAACCATATAAAACCCAATAAAAAACCAAAAAACCATATAAAAACAAAAAAAAACCACCCATAAAATTTCCCGAACGGTTGAACCGAAGAACGGCAGAACGGCCGAACCAAATGGCCGAACCCAAACCCGGTGAACTAACCGAACGGCCGAACCAAAAGGCCAAACCAAACGCAGCCGAACCGAACAGACGAACCGAACGGATGAACCAAACGGATGAACCGAACGCAGCCGAACCCGAACCGCGATCTGTTCACCCATCCCTAACTATATCTCTCTTTACAAAATAATTTTGTGATAAATTTCATGAGATCTCACACTGGGACTGAGATTTTGGTGAGATCTTGGTCCTGGTGTCTGATCTTGCAAGAATTTTTAAAATTCTTGTTTCAGGCCCAATTAGGAAGCTTGGCAGGAAGTGGAATGGGAGCGTTCCCAGAATCTGTCCCCCTAGTCTCTGAGGATTCAGTAGAAGCAGCAGCAGCAGCAGTAGCAGAGTGCAGTGCAGTGTAGTGAATGCAGTTCCAACCCCAGGGGTGTCGCTAGACCTGGACTTCAGCCCTCAATCATTTCCCAAGAGCGCAAATCCTGCTCTGCCTCACTTTATTAGCAACTACTGGGCTCTGGGAGGATTGGAAATGAGGAAGGAGGAGGAGGGAGGCACAGCGGGCGGAGTAGCCTTTCTCCCCAGTGCTGCCCGCTCCCACGCTGCTGCTTCTGCTGCTGCTGAGCTGTTAGTTGGTCTATGTTTGAAAAAATGCAACTCATGATTTATATACCAAATGTCTTGAGTTTTAAGAGTCTGTCTCTTGATTTATGAGACAGTGGGGTTGGCAACACTGTATGTTGGTGTAGTGAATACCCTAAGAAAGAAAGAAAGAAAGAAAGAAAGAAAGAAAGCTTTAGAATGTTTTCTGAAAAATATTTGCTCTACCGTTTACAAATTACTCATCATTGGCATAAAACCAGAAGAGGAAAGGTACCTCTAACCCCCGCCCTATCTAACAAAGAGGAATAGGGAACTGTACCCTCCTTTACTTTGGCTCCAAATGTGTGTGTGTGTGTGTGTGTGAGAGAGAGAGAGAGAAAGAGAGAGAGAGAGAGTATGTGACTATGCGTATGTGTGCGTGATTTAAATAGGCAGCTCCCAGGGTGTCCACTGCAGCCACAGAAGCAGCCACCATGCACTCCCTCTGCCATGGACAATGGGGGGGGGGGGAAGTGCACCAGGCTGGCTAGGGGTGTTCACTAGGCCCCCACTTCTTTTTCGTTTTTCATTTTTGTTGTTCAAAAATGTCATTTTTGTTATTGTTACTAACGACAATGTCATTTTTGTTTCATATTCATTATCAGTTTCATTATCGCTATCAATATCGTTATCAATATTGGTACTGTTTCAAACAAAGATTTTATTTTTGGTATCGGTATCATTATTGATTCCCGTGCACAACTAATATCTATCTAAATCTAAGGGAGACAGGGGAAGGGAAAAGGAAAACTATCTATTATCTAATCAATTATCTATATAACTATTCTAATCTAATCAATATGTCTATAATATATCTATATCTAATCTATACTACCTATCCATATATAATGGGAAAGGGAGAAGGTAAAATGTAGGGTACGAGGAAGGAAAGGTATTAGTGGTAATACAATGAGGGTTAGGGAGGATTTGTTTGTGTGCAAGTACCACAGTTCTGTAAACGGAAACTGAGAAGCAGAGCTCTCACAGAACGGAGAGAAAAAACCTGGCCCTTTCAAATCATTATAAAGGGTTGCAGTGCCCTCCAACAGAGCCCCCCTGATTGGTTGTGGGAGGCAGCAGGCATTGAGCAATCACAGAGTGTCACGAGACTGCTGGGGCCTGTTTGCGCTGCTCATTGACCAATGATACATCCATCAGATACTGCTGAGCTGCTTGCCCCTCCCAACCCAGACACAGTTCAAGAGTTCAACCCTATTAAGAGTCCGAGATGTCTGTTCCC
Source organism: Sphenodon punctatus (assembly GCA_003113815.1). Classification (NCBI taxonomy): domain Eukaryota; kingdom Metazoa; phylum Chordata; class Lepidosauria; order Sphenodontia; family Sphenodontidae; genus Sphenodon; species Sphenodon punctatus. The sequence goes on from QEPC01008723.1 coordinate 342,873, forward strand.
TCCTCCCCTCTCTACATTTTCCCTCCAAAACCCAACTGCCACAGCACTAATAATAACAACAACGATAACGACTTTGTCGTTTTAATTTCTTGTTATCATTTTTGTTATCGTTTTTGTTATCATTTTTGTTTTGTTTTCATTTTTGTTATCATTATCGATATCAGTATCAGTATCTATGATTACTGTTACCATTATCATTATCATTATTGGTATTCTTGGTTGTCGTTTTTGTTACCATTGTCATTATTCTCGGTTGTCGTTTTCATTATCATTGTCATTATTCTCGGTTGTTGTTTTCGTTATTGCAATAATGAAAATCCTTTCCACAGTGCCTATGAGTGGCAGTCCTGTTTGTTGGCATGCCTGGCTGCGACTGTTCATATGGGCAGGGGCTCCGTGACCGCCAATTGCCATGGAGGTGTTTGGCTTGTCCTGTATGGAGCACTACAGATTTCCCAGAAGTGCTCCATGTGTGGCCAGGAATGGGTGCTCCCTGGTGCTCTGTGGCTCATGGTAGTATGCATCCAGCCACTCCACCTTCAGATTGGTGTTGGGCTCTGATCCTGGGTGGCCATATGGGGTAGCATCTCATCTAAAAACACCCTCTGTCTCTCTCCCTCTCCCCACTCTCCTGGTCTGGTCTGCCTGGTGTCTCACCTACCCCGAGCCCTGCTTGGATCAGGCACAGGAACTGCCTGCAGGTCCCTGCTTCCACCATCTTCTCTGCCCCACTGGAGTTGGAAGTTAGGGGAGTCATAGGCTCCCGGGGAGGCCACCTATGTTAGGGCAGATGGGAGACATGGGCTTATCTGTAGAGTGACCCGTCCTGCCGAAGACTCAGGATCTGCTTCCCCTCACCTGGACTTCTGATACCATGAGCTGCTTCTGGGCTTTGAAACTTTTACCAGACAGTTGGCATCCCAGCATAGACACCAGACAGAAACCCTCAATTCTAAGACTGTCCAGGTGAAAACCAGATGGGTAGCAAACCTACTCATAGAACTGCAGCAGTTTTCAGCCAGCTGCAGAAAAGGGTCTGTCTGTGGTGATCTCTCTTTGCTGCTGGCAGGACCTCTGTGGTGATCTATCTTTGTTGCTGAAATTATGAATTGTTGATGCCATTAGTAAGAGGTGTGTGGGTAGATTTTGCTGCCATTACTGGCAGAGCTTCTGTGGGCTCTTGTCCTGAACAGGAAATGATTATTGGGGCTTATGCCTGAGTCCCTGATGCTGGGTATTTAACACATGATTTGGTCCACATGAAAGTGGAAAACAAGCTGTGTGGGGTACTGGCTGAATAAATTATGGTTGTGTATGAATGAATATGTTGATCAGTAGCAGAGACCCAGTAATTTTAGACCCAACATGTATCCTAATGTGTGGTGGGAGGGAGGAAACTACTATTTACCTATCTCCCCTTACTTGTGCTAGATAACTCTACTGTACGTTGTGGACACGAATGTAAAAACATGGGGGCGAGAAGATGGAAGGAACAAGTCCTCCCAACTTTGGAGCATAGGCGACAGTTTCTTAATTTTGCCCCCCTGTACTTGCCATGGTAGGGGCCATGCTGCTGCTGCTACCATTGCAGGAGTTGCAGATGGCCAAACTAAGTAGGGGACTTAAGCGTACTGGCAGAATTAGGTTCAAGAGAGCAGGGGGTGGGAGAGTTACTTTAGCCTGCTCCTTTCTGACAGGACCAAGACCCTTTCTGACTGTCTTGACATCATGATAATTGGAAAACGGGTGTGATCATGTCAGAAAGAGGGGGGCAAAGGGAGTCCCAACCCGTTTCTGATGTGATGATATCTTTATGATGTCTTTTTTCTGATCTTCAGGCCAAGGGACAGGTGGGAACTGCAACCCACTGCATCTCCCTCCTGATGCCCATGAAGGTACACCTCAGCCACTCTGCTCCCCATCAGCACATTAATTTATTGGAAGCTGGACATTTTGGAGGGTCAAGGACAGAATTTTGTGGGGCCGTCAATGGAAAGAAGCTGTTCTCCCTCACTTTGGACTGTTGTAACATCACTGACTGTGGCCTGATTCCTCCCTCACTCACACTGATGTAAATGCCAGTCTAGAGAAGGGGAATGATGCTGGATTGGTCAAGCAATTGGAGCAAAGTAGTTGAGATGATCTCTTTCATAGGTGGGGCTCAAAAGCATGCATAATCTCACCAAGAGAAGTTGGTTTAGTAAAAGATATCAGCTGAACTATTTTTGTCTCCATTTCTGGTGTGAATGTGGCATAAATGTCACTGAAGCCAATGAAAACTGATCATTAATGTAAAAGAGGCTTAAGCGGCAGGAGAATACTGCTATGTTTGAGTGAAGCAAGTTTCAGAGTATCTGATAAGTAGGGAGGGAGTTTAAAAGAAAGGCACTGAGTGGAGTTTCTTTTTCAGAAACAAATTGTTCCTATCAGTCCTCAGTGGAGGGCAGTGGCAACATTGGATTTAACCGGCTCTTGGCTAAGGACCAATCTTTGGCAGGCCCATGTCACTCAAATTCCATTGCAATCAGCCAGATTAGCTCAGTGATAGGGTGGCCCATCAAGAGCCCTCCAAGTGTCCTTGCTGGGGATGGGTTGACAGGCTCCTCTTAAAGGATCATGACAGTAGGATTAAGAAGGAACTTCCAGTCTGGACCATCCAAGTATTCTCTAGTCTTTTTATCTGGTTTCCTCCCCTTCCTTCTCAGATAGTCCCAGAGGCCACCAAACTATTTTGGATGGTATTTTTCCATCTGGATGTGGATTGGACTTTAAGACTAACCCTTTTATTGCTGATGGAAAGTGCACACACTCCTTTCATGCAAGGATTTCAAAACACTTTGTAGAAACAAAACATTGTAGAATTCATCCTCAAAAGATTTTTTGTTTTGTTTATTAAAATTATTTTTAAAATAGACACAAAAATATTCATTTTGGGGGGAAAGAGACATTTTTTCTTAAAGCAGAAAGCCCCTACTTTTTGACAATTATTGACCAACAGTTATCATTCATCTTTGTCTCTTACCTAATACCTATACTGAAAAAATAATCATATTTTTATACTGAACTAACTCAAAATAGGTGTTTTTGTGTAAAACCATGACTCATTTCAAGACACATGGGGGTTTCAGCTTGATATAGCTAGGTAAGATAAATTCCATGTCCCTGACTAATGTTTACCTCAAACCTTAATTTCCTTAAGGTGCAATTAATTGTCTGTCTTCTCTAAAGCATTTCCTTGGGACTGCTATCTCAACCCACAGTCAGGACTACTGCTATATTTGCAATTAGTGCTGAAACTCGGTTGTTGGAAAACTTCCAAATTCATTGGGGATTCCATTCCCAGGTTCCAAATTCCAAAATTCCAAACTTCTGAGTACCAAGAATGGTCCCTGAAAAACTTTTGAAACCTCAGTCAAATACGGACGCCATTGCACGCATGGCTGGAGTGACCCAGACAGTTTACCCTAGCTTCTCTGAGCTAGGAAACTAAACTTAGTGCCATATTTGGTAGGAGGGTGTATGGGAGGGGACAGCTGAGTAATGGACAAGCCACAAGACAGGTTTTGATTGGCTGTCAGGGACAAAATAGAAGTGGCTGTACAGCCATTTTCCATTCTCTTTGGTGAATTTGGCTGTGTGCTACACTGCTGATCTGTAAGTAATCGTCCTGTGGGGACGGGTGCCTGGCCTGGCCTGGCCTGCCCATAGGGGCAAGGCTAGGGGGTGCGGGGGTTACTTCTTTCCACCATGCCATGATTTTTTTAAAAAATAAGTGGGTGCCACACTACTGCTACCTGCTGCTTGGCACCATGAGGCCAAAGGGATCTCTGCCTTGATTCACTTCCCTTTGCCTGGGCTGTTCAAATCACCAGTGCCACACCAATGCCATGTCTTTTTAAAAAATAGGTAGTGCTACTGCTACCTGCTGCTTGGCACCATTGTGACCAGAGGGGTCTGCCTAGCTCCACTTTCTCTGTCCATGGACTGTCCATATACCAAGGGCAGTGCTGGGGATTTATTTATTTATTTCCCCAATTTGTACCCTGTTCCACCTGCAAAGCAGCTCAGGGCAGCTAAGAGTTTATACAAATATAAAAACAATACTATAAAAACAATACTATAAATGCAATAAATAAAAATAAATACATAACAACAATAAAACAGTAAAACCTCCAATCCCAAATGGGACATCAGGGGAAGTAAAAAATGCAACCCCCCACCATAACCCCCATCCCTCACCCATCTCCCTCACCAAAAGCCTGACAGAACAGCCAGGTCCTGCAGTATCAATGAAAGGAGGAGAGATCTGGAGCCCTCTGAGCCTCTGCTAACAGGGAGTTCCACAGCCAAGTCATGGCCACCAAGAACAACCTCTCAATAGTTGCCCCCCGGGAAACCTGGTGGACTCTAAGGAGGTGCTCATGGCGGACAACAGGGGCTGGTCAAGAGCCCAGGGAGTGAGGCAGTCCTGATGGTAGGTGGTGCCTAGGCTGTATAGGGCTTTATAGGTAAGCACCAACACCTTGAATCGGGCCCAGACAACTATAGGCAGCCAGTGCAGAGCATGGAGCAATGGTGTAATATACTCAGGATGACCCGTCCCCATCAGGAGATGGACCGTCACATTCTGCACCAGCTGCAGCTTCTGAATTGTCACCAAGGGTAGCTCCACGTAGAGTGCATTATAATAGTTCAGTCTTGAGGTAACAGAATCAGCAGGGTCAACCAACCCTGGTCCAATTCCTGGTGGAGGTTGTCAGCCAAAGTCACAAGTGAAGTCTTGGTGCCATAACGCGGATGAAAGCTGAACTTTGAGGGATCTAGAAAACTGATGCAGCCCAGATGTGCCTGTGCCTGAAGCTGCTGAGTCACAACTCATTCAATAACCCCTCCCTAAATAGGGAAGGTTAGAGACAGGCCGATATCTAGCAAGGGAGTCAATGTCAAGCGATGGTTTCTTGAGCAGAGGTCACACCACTGCCTCCTTGAGGTAGTTTGGCAATCTGCCCTCCTTAAGGAAGGCATTGACCACCCCTGCCAGCAACAGCCACAGCATCTCCCGGCTGGACCTAACCAGTCAGGACGGGCATGGGTCTGGTTTCCAAGAGGTGGCCCTGACTGGCCAAAGAACATCCTCCGCATCAGTCGGTGACACCCACTGAAACTGAGGCCATGAAACCTGACAAGGCCACAGCCTCTGGTTCTCCTATTGTAATAACCGTGGTGTCAAAATTGTGATGAATATGAGCGATTTTGTCCACAAAGTAATCAACAAACATGTCACAGAGGGCACTGGAAGATTCCAGTTCCAGGTGGAGGGAGGCTGGACCGACCAGCCCCCTCACCACCCAAAAAAGCTCTGCTGGACGAGACTTCGCAGACACTATGAGGGCAGCAAAGAACACCCTCTTTGCTGCCTGCACAGCCATGGCATAGCTCCTAAACTAGCTCTATGTCAGAATCTGTCACTTCAGCACAAGAGTGGTGCCACTGTCACTCTAACTGCCGCTCTTCCCACTTCAGCTGCCGCAGACCCTCAGTAAACCATGGAGGCCTGTGGTGCTGATGCTCAGGGAGTAGATGTCTAGGAGCCATCCAGTCGATGTTCTCAGTCAGCAAGGTGTTCCAACAAGCAATAAGGTCATTGAGTGATCAGCTGTCAAGATCAGAGGGTAACTAACTCCCCCAGAGCATTCTGGAACCTCTCTGGTTCCATCAGTCTCCAGGGGCAAACCATCCAAACTGGTTTAGCACCTCTCCAGGGGAAGACATGCACCAGGAGACAGGACTGCAGGAGATAAATTATCTGTCCATTACAAGGGCTCCACTAACACCTCCCCCACCAATGGATCCCCCACCTCAAGGCCGGTGCAGAAAATCAGGTCCAGGGTATGTCCACCATTGCGCGTTGGGCCTGTGACTATTTGAGACAGACCCATGGTTGCCATGGTGGCCATGAACTCACACTCCATCCCGCCGAGACTGGTGTTGGCATGAATATTGAAGTCCCCCAAGACCAAAGTCTTTGGGGACTGCAATACCACCTCTGACACCAACTCTGTCAGAGTGTGTAGGAATGCTGTTGCACAGGTAGGTTCACGGTATACTAGCAGCATCCCCAGTCTGTCTCCTGACAAATTAATCACAAAATGGAGGCCCTCGATACCTGACACAAACTGCACTGGATACCTCCTGACAGACCAAGGATCCTTAAAAACAATGGCTACACAACCCCCTTCCCTCTAACCGTGCCTGATATTACATGGAGTACCCAGCTGGAACAAGGTCAATGAAAAAAAAAAGGCCCTGACTTTCTTTCTATCTATCTATCTATCTATCTATCTATCTATCTATCTATCTATCTATCTATCTATCTATCTATCTATCTATCTATCTCACCCTTGCCCCCTAAGGAGGGTAGTCAGTATTAATCGGCAATTCAGGAGTATCAGCTGAGAAGAGCCTTTACAACTTTGCAACTACAATGTTTTGAGTCTTCTGTAATTTTGGGTAGGTATGTGGGAATACCTTTGGAGCAAAGAAAATGTATTTGCAGCTCAGAGAAGGTGGAGGATTTAGCCCACTACCTCCTTGCTTGCCCCTTATATGATAGGTTAAGACAAGAAATGTGGGGTGAGATAGGTTTTCCTTCTCCTCTGCAGTTAGACAAATTTCTAAGTTTCTGTCTGGCAGATAAGGTTATTCATGTTACAAAAGTGGTTGCCAAATTCGGCCTTAGAGCCTCCTTTGTGAGGGAAAAATATGAGAACAGATTGGCCCTGAAAGTAGTGGATGTTGTGAGACAGGAAATTATATGTGATTGAGATTATTGTGCCTCTTCTTCATTATCATGATACGTGGGGAATAGTGAATTTTGGGAAAGGAGATTAATTAGCAACATATATATGGATGTGAAAGTATGGCTTATGGAAATATTGGAATAAATGGAGTTTATATTATCAAATAAAACGGGGGTCAAAATATTGTCATTCTTGGGGTTAATACAAAGAGGTAATGATCAGGGGCCAAGTACTGCCGATGCAAACCATGAGAAGGGTAAGGCAAATGGTATATCGTGTTTTAGCTTACTATGGTTATGGTTTTATACAGTAAATTTTTAATTTAAATGAGACTTATGTAGACAGAAAATATATTGTAATTGTATTTCTGTAGTAGTATGTCTGTTGGTTTGTTTGTATTGTCAGTTTGTTATGGCCAGTGGCTAAACAGACTAAATAAATAAATTAAAATTAAATTAAATAGTAAATGAAATATCTCACCCTTCCCAGAGGCTAAGGGTGGCTTACAATACCTAAAAACATTTAAAAATAATAGGAAAAAGTGTTGAACCCCCACAATACTCACCCAATACCACCTCCCCACCCAACCCCCTCTCATACCCAAAACCACCCACCACCTGACCCTGAGCCCCTATCCCCCCCGCTGAATGCCTTTTCAAATAAAAACTTTTTCACTGCCTCCAGAAGATGCTCAGGCTTGGGCTCAAATGAACCTCCAGGGGGAGGGAGTTCCAAAGCTTTGGCAAAAACTGAGATTCCACCCCCCTGTAAGCCCTTGTCATATGAGCAAAGCTCACAGATGATACCTACCCACAGGGAGGCACTCCTGGCCGATCGCAAGGACCACAATGGGGCATGAAAGTCAGGTGGTCTTACAGACATGTAGGGACCAGACAGTTTAGGGCTTTGAAGGTCAAAACCAGCACTTTTAATTGTGCCCAGAAAGCTATAGGGAGCCAGTGCAGACTTTGGAGCAGTGGTGTAATGTGCTCCTGAAAGGAGGCGAGCCGCTGCATTCTGCACCAGCTGCAGCTTCCAGACAGTCATCAAGGAAGCCCCACATAGAGTGCATTGCAGTAACCTAGCCTCAAGGTGATGAAATTATGGACAACAGTGGTCAGATCTGAATCAGAAAGAAAAGACCACAGTGTCCTCACCAGGTGAAGTTGGTGAAAACTGTCTCTGGCCACCGCAGCAACCTGACAATCCAGGCAAAGCAAGGGGTTCAGAAGCACTCCAAAACTACAAACCTGATTGACCAGAGGGGGCTGGACTTCATCAATAACAGGAGTCCTAATCCCCCTATCCAGGTGACCAGACCAAGCAACCATTATCACCTGAGTCTTGTCTGTATTCAGCTTCAATCAGCTCACCCTCAACCAGTCCCCAACAGCATCCAGGTATCAGGTGAGCACTTAGACTGCAGGGCCTGTGTCAGATGAAAAAGAGAGGTAGAGCTGGGTGTCATCAGCATACTAATGACACTTCACTCCAAACCTCCAAATGACCCCAGTCAGCAGCTTCATATACATGTTGAACAGGAGGGGAGACAGAAGAACCCTGCGGGATTCCACATGATAGGTTTCAAGAGGACAATGAGTTAATTGCCCATTTCCACTCTCTGGGACCTCCCCAACAGGAAGAAGCCGAACCATTCAATAGCAGTCGCATGCACCCATGCCAGGTCCCACATTCATGTCAACAATGCCTTGTGATCAATGGTATCAAAGACCACTGAAAGCTCTAACAGGATCAGCAGTAGGGATGTGCAAATGTGGTTTGGGGGCTGGGGTTTGGCCCAAACTCAGGATGTTCGGGCCATTCATGAACACCCCAAACCCAACCTGCCCCCTGCCCGACCTGGCCGAACAAAGTTCGGGTTCTGAACACGTTCGGGTAGGGGACAAGGGGGAACCCATTTCCCTCCCCCCTCCAGGCTGTGCGGGTGGAAGGGGTGCTGGGGATCACCTCCCCACTCCCCGCGCAGCCTGGTGTTGGGGCTCTGGCTCCGTGTCTGGTGGCAGCAGTGGTAGCGGTGTCAGCAGCAGGTCCTGTGGCACTCCAGAGTGCTTCATGCCTCTACTAGGCCTTCTGACTCAGGTGACCTGGTCACATGACCCAGAAGGCTTAGCAGAGACCTGAAGCTCTCAGGAGCACTGCCGGACCCACTGCCACCACCGGACCTGGGGCCGAAGCCCGGACACCACCAGATAGGTCAGGCTCCGGCCCTGGGCCCATTACTGCTGCTGCTGCTGCTGGACCCGGGGCTGGGGCCCCAGAGCTGCCAGGTAGGGCAATCCCTGGGGTGGGGGGTTAAAAAAAAATTCTGAGGCTGCACAGGGTGGGGTGTGGAGATAATTCCCGGTGCACCTTCCACCCACACAGCCTGGAGGGGGGGATGGAAAAACGGGTTCCCCCCATCCCCCGCCCCCTCACCCGAATGGGTTCATCCCCCCAAACAGGTCTGGGTCAAACAGCCCGAACCCAAACAGTTTCAGGGGGGCAAACCCCAAACAGTCCAACCCCCCCCCCCGTGTGATCGCACATCCCTAATCAACAGGGTAGAATTCCCCTTGTCAATCTCCAGGCAAAGGTAATCAACCAGGGCCAGAAGTGCAGTCTCTGTATCATACTCAGGTTGGACGCCTGACTTAAATGAGTCCAGGAATCTGGAATCATAAAGATGAGCCTGGAGTTGTTGGGCAACTACCTGTTCAATAACCTTCTCTAAAAAGGGAAGGTTAGAGACAGGTCGATAGCTGACCAGGGAGTCAGTGTCCAAATTTTAGAGGTGTGCACCAGGGATACATGTAGTTTTTACTTTTAGTTTTCATTATTTAAATATTTCATTTTTGTTTTCATAAATATCAAATTTTTGTTTTCGTTTTTGCTTTTGTTTTCAATTTCCATAGGCTTAGAAGGAAAACACATTTTTGGATCTAACGTTTGTGTTGTTCATTATATTTGATGATACTTTGAGGGATTGTACCTCCAATGAAAGGCACTATGCGTACCAAATTTCAGAAAGATTGGATAAAGGATTATGATTTTATAAGCAGTTGAATTGTGCTATTTTGCAAACATCTGCATATACAATCATGGTGGTAACTTGTTTGTCTCGCATTTAATGTGGATGAAACTTTGCAAATTTATACAACTCAAAAATTTACTATTTATGCCAACTTTCATAAGGATTGGATAAACTGTCCTGGTGGTATAAGCAATTAACTTATAAATGTATGTCTGACTGTAGCAACTTTTTAGTCCAACCAGTGTACATGAAATTAGGCAGAGCTATAGTTCACATCTTCACAATCATCTCTGCCAAATATCAGAAAGATGTGATAAAGGGTCCCAATTTTATAAGCCTGCACAGCATATGCAGAGAATGAGCCTATGCCAGGGATTCTCTTACGTGTCACTGTGGCTACTTTCACACCTGCTCACCGCACATATCCTGGATTCAGGAGGGTATGAGCAAACCATGATATGTGTGGGGCTTGTCTGGCCTGAAAGTCCCCCTGCACAGCTTTGCCAGCAAACACACGCAGTGATACAGAGCAGGAAATCCAGCTCTGTATCGCTGCATGTGTTTGCCAGCAAAGTCGCCCAGGGGGGAGGGGAGATTTCAGACCAGACGAATCCTGCACATATCCTGGCTTGCACATACCTTCCCACAGGCAGGATGTGTGTGTGTGTGTGTGTCTCTGTGTCTGTGTCTGTGTCTGTGAGGGGGGGGCAGATGTGAAAGTGGCTTCAGGTATAAGATCTGTTTGTGATGTCAATAGGCCAGTAGAAATGTCAACCAGATATCCTCATTCTGTGCTGTGACCATCCCAACATCTCTCCCCTACTTGTTACTGGGAAATCCAGAAGCATCTGTTTAGGAAAGAGTCAATAGAGATTCTCTTATGTCCTCTGTCACAGTGCTGCAGGATGTGATTGTGATGATAACTGGCCAGCCTGGACGTGTAAACCATACTTCTTATTGCTGAGATGCCATCCCCAAGTCCCGGTTATGTCCTTTCTTTGCCCGCCTCAGGGCCGCCCCCTGTGCCCATCTTGAAGTCACCACCGATTGGTCCTTTAAAGCTGGAAGCATGCAGTAATTGGCCAGTGAATGTGTCTGTCATTCTATAGGGTTTCTCCCCATCCTCCCTCCAATAGCCTCCCTCCCCCTGCCATGTCACATGCCTGCCTCTGACTGGTACTGCATGTGCTGCTATTTATCTGAATAGTGGTCTCCAAGGGGACAAGTTCAATTGCTTATAAAATTGGTTCCCTTTATCAAATTGTCCTGTAGTTTGGCATAGATGACAGGGAAAGTGTGATATAGTTTTGTACCAAATGTCTTATAAACATAAACTGTTACAGCCAGAAATGCATTTTCAAGTTAATAGCTTCTAACATCAGGACCCTGTATCCAATATTTCTGAAATTTGCCAGGAGTGGTCACTTGGAAAGTGACATGTTTCCAGATTTCATACAAATTGAACAGAAGATAAAGATGGTGTTGCTAGGAATGTGTATGGAGCTTTTCTTACAATCACAAAATTTACGATTTTTAAAATCAGTTTCATTTATCCAATCTTTCTGAAATCTGGTACACTTCATGCCCTTTGTTGGGGGTACATTCTCCCCCAGTTTCATCAGAATTAAATAAGAAACAAACAAGTTATATTTGGAAATATGTTTTTTTATTTTTTCCCATTGTTTCAAAAACAAAAATTTGTTTTCATTTTTGTTTTTGTTATTATTTTAAAATTTTCATTATTATAATAATGAAAAAGAAAATCTAAAATTTAGTTTTTGTTATCATAATAACTAAAATGAATTGCACAACCCTAAAAATTTGGCTTCTTAAGCAGGGGCCAGACAACCACAGTTTTAAGGGCATCCAAGTTTCTACCCTCCAGAAGGGAGGGATTGACAACCCTGACCAGTAATGGCCCCTACATCTCCTGGTTGGGGCAAAGTTCTAGTTCACAACTGGATGCCCTCATAGCACCAAGCACCTCCCTTGTATTGACTGGTGAAACCAATTTAAACTAATCCAAATGACCAGGAGATGACTGAGCTTCCATAACCCCAAACTCTGATTCTGCAGATAAAGTGTCAGCACCCAAGTCATGGTGAATATGAGCAATTTTGTCTGCAAAGTAATCAATAAAAACATAAAAGCAGGCATTAGATGACTCCATTCCCAGGCAGAAGCAGACCCATCACCACCCAGAACAGTTCCTCTGGACGAGACTTTGCAGATGCTATGATAGCAAAGAAGAAAACTTTCTTCACCGCCATTACAGCCACAGCATAGTCCTTTAAAAATGATGTATGCTGCAATCAGTCAGCTTCAGTGTGAGTCGAACACCACCTGTACTGTAAACTCTGACCATCCCGCTTCAGGCCCTGGTGCTAGATGCAAGACATGCACATTAGTGGAGTGAGCCCCCTCCAAATGTGGTACATGTGCAGCTGCTTCAGGAACATGTTGCCATGATTACATGTTTCTGTTCACCTGATGAAACATTTCCTACAGGGCAGGGGTCAGGGAGATTCTTGTGGACTCCTCAGGTCTACACATCCTGTTGTGTCTCCCTGTTGTCTCCCCTACCAACCACACAGGGCCCTACCCACACAGCACTTGCCTGCTCTAATAGTTTCATCACTGCATGTCCAGGGCTCCTGTTGGCTTTAGTTTGGCACTGCCCAGGATCCTGTGGGTCCAGGGTTTTTATGCCCATGCCTCAGAATGTCACTGCCTCGGGCAGTGTCTTTTGCTCCCCCCTCCCCCATCTCTGCTACCCTTCCCTTTCATGACTCCATCCATGATGCTACTCCATCCCACTGTCCATCTCCCCCTTCCACCCATCCTTACCCACACACCATCTAGTACTATGGCCAAAGAAGGGACAAATGGCACAGGAGCAGGAGCAGGAGCAACAGGAGCAGCAGGGAGACCGGTGTAGGTTTAGAGGTTCCATGTGCCCCAGTGGAGCTGCATTACTTCTTGTTGCCCCCTCTGCTGGTGTGTTGCTCCACAGCAAGCAGCCATGTGACCAGGTTGATTGGGCATGGTGGCAGCAAACTTTGTTGACAGGGGTGCCCAATCCTCTGCAGCACCCACTCATAGTCGCACACTTCATCAATGTGCACATGCAAACTCTGGTGCACACATGCCTTGCTGGGGCCCCGGAGTAAACTTGCTGGCACAGCACAGCTGGGGCTGTTGCACTCTCCACCTCTCTCACCCCTTTGTCAGGTCTCCTACTGACAATGAGGTGGGTTCCTCAGATGGGCAGCCAATATCAGTGACTTCTTTTCCCAGTTCTGGTACATTGCTGTTCTATTGCAGGGGCTCAAAGTGTTCCACCAGTTGCTGCTGCTCAAGAGAGTTCCTCCTTCCCTCTTCCTATATGTGTTTGCAGGTGCGTCTGTCAATGTGTCTGCTGTTCTTCTTCTTGGGTGTATGTTAGTGGTTCCACACTCCCCCATACCCTATCTCACTGCCGCCATATTCCTCCCCCTGCTTCCCATTCCTTTACCCCAGCAACCCCTGGCTCCTGACTCTGGGCTTCACACTCTTCCTTCCTCTTCCCTGCCTCTCATACCCTGGTGACTCAGGAACCTCTTACCCACCCCATCCCACTACTGTGCCCCACACTCCTCTGTTCCCTATGCTTGCCCCAGCCCTGGTGACCTCCCTTCCCCCTCTTCCTATATTCCATCCCCCCTCCTGCTGGGCTGCTCACCTTCCGCACCTTTCTTCCCCAACCACTCTCTTTTCCCCCGCCCTCCCATCTGGCCTCCTGTTGAGGCTGCAGTGGGTGGGTTGTTGCAGGGAGGGGCGCATGCTAGCTCACAGGGAGTAAACTGCCCCCTCCGCATTTCCTGTCCTGGTTTACTCTGTGGACTACGTGTTCAGATTGCAGTGTACCCTTGCTGTGTGCTGGGATGTCACATTCCATGTGTTTTGTGCACGTGCAAAACATGTACTGAATGTTATTCATACACAGCCTCACGTGTCAGGTGAGTGCAGACCTTGGAAGAGGGCCACAGTGAAAAGTGGTGAGATAAGGAAGGCCATGGGCTTTATTGACTGGAGGACTGGAGGAAAAAGGTCTTAAGGTGAGATTCAAAAGAGTATTGAATTCTTTGCCTTCAGTCTCATGGCCAAATTTCAGCCTGGATAATCACATTGGTAGTAACTTGTAATACTGAATCCACATATTTGCAAGTAGCCCTACTAAAGTGAATGGAGCTATTCACAAGTAAGTGGTTTCAGGACAGGAGCCCCGGAATCTATGTAAGCTACTACTACTTCTTCAATTGGGCCTAGTGTTCTTAACTTTCCTGTCATTAAATACTGGGTAATGAGGTTATACAAGCCATACAGCCAGTGGAGTGAAAGTGTTTGGTGAATGCTTTTTTGAATTGCCCCCAGGTTCCCCTGGATCTGAAATTCATCTCAGCTCTGACTGTTGCAGTCATTTCTCATTCTAAATAACAGGTGAAAATCATGGTAGAGCAAGTGTCATTAAAATATTGGCATTTGCCACTGGCTGTAGCTACATTTCCTGTTTTATAAGCAAAATTTCCCCTTTTAATGATTGGAAATAACTCAAACACCATGGTACATAATATGCATACCCTGGTTCATTAAACATAAGCAGTAAAAAAACACAAACCTTACCCCTGCCAGTTGTAGGCACCCTACAACTGGATACATTTCTCCTGCTGGAGCCTGGCCAGCACCAAGCAGAGTGCAACAACTACTATAGTTTCCAAGACACAGGAAGTAATTGTTCCTCTACTTGCCACAGTTTAAATCTAAGCAGGAGTATTCTGTACAGTTTTGGGCTCCTCAGGTTAAACAGGACATTGACAAACTGGAGACCCTAGAAGATGATGAAGGTGTTTGAATGCAAACACATGAAGAGATGCTAAAGGAACAGGGAATGTTTAGCCTAAAGAAAATAAAACTTTCAGGGTCCACTGAAGACAGACCCAGAGGTAATGAACTTAAATTGAAAGAGAAGAGATGTAGACAAATAATTCTCCACAAAGAACAATTAGGCAGTGGAACAAATAGGGATGGGTGAACAGAACCGAGTTCAGAAATTCAGTTCGGTTCGGTTTGAAAATCGAGTTTGGTTCGGAAGTTCGGTTTGGTCGACTGAACTATTCAAGTTTGGTCTGAACTCTGAACTTCCGAACAGAGTTTGGAAATTCAAACACCATTGAACTAGATGGAATATTATCTTATAGGGATGGGCGAACAGACCCGAGTTCGGAAATTCGGTTCGGTTCAGTTCAAAAATCGAGTTCAGTTCAGAAGTTCAGTTCGGTCAACCGAACTGGTCGAGTTCGATCCGAACTCCAAACTTCCGAACCACGTTCGCCCATCCCTAGGAACAAATTTTCAAGGAATGATCTGGAGTCCCCATTGCTATACGTCTTTAAATATAGGTTAGAGAAACACCTCTCAGGAATGGTCTAGGTAGGTACACTTGGTCCTGATAAAGGACAGAGGGTGAACCAGGTAACTTTAAAATCTCTTCCAGACCTAAGGCCCTGAATCTCTGATCTTACAGCCAGTGGCATAATTGAGGATAAATGAATCTATTATTTATTTATTTATTTATTTATTTATTTTCTTAGATTTATAGGCCACCCCCTCCTGCTACTGCAGCTCTGGGTAGCTCACAACATATTAAGGATATAAAAATATAAAACAACATCAATATACAATAGTCACAAAATACAAAATAAACTGAATAAAATAAACCTGAGTAAAATACAGTAAAATTCCCAGTGGAGATAAAAACCCTCCCCTTCCCTTCCCAACCCTGTACCTATCACTCATCTCCCTCACCAAAAGTCTGCCAGGTTTTTCACTCTCTATGGAAAAAGGGGAGGTCTGGGGCCTGGCAGACCTCCGTTGGGAGGGAGTTCCACAGCCTCAGCGCAGCCACCAAGAATGCCTTCCTCATCATCACCACCCGAGATATTCGGGGGACACTGAGGAGGGTGCCCCCGGCCAACCGCAGGTGATCCCACAGGTGATGTGATCCCACAGGTAAGGGGGCACAGGCCATACAGGGCTTTAAAGGTCAAAACCAACACCTTCAATTGAACCCAAAAGACTATAGACAACCAGTGCAGAGACCGGAGCATTGGTGTAATGTGCTCACAGCAACCTGTCCCTGTAAGGAGGCGGGCTGCCGCATTCTACACTAACTGCATCACCAAGGATAGCCCCACATAAAGTGAGATACAGTAATCCAGTCTTGAGGTGATGAATACATGGATGATGGTGGCCAGGTTGGAGTCCGAGATGTATGTCCGAAGCCATTGCACCAGGTGTAATTGGTGAAATGCCACAGCCACCACCTGGGCATCCAGGCAGAGCTGTGAGTCAAGGAGCACCCCCAAACTCCAAACCTGAAGGACCAATGGAGGGCGGATCCCGTAAATGATGGGTGCCACAGCTCCCTCAGCCCCTTCCACCAGCATCACCTCCATTGTGTCAGAATTCAGCTTCAGGCAGCTTATTCTCATCCAGTCCCCTACAGCACCGAGACTGCTTTGCATTTGAAGAATATAATGTTTACCCACATTCATTTGGTCACTTCTTTTTTTTCCAAAACCCCATTTCCTAAGTTTTACTGAAAGTCACTTAGGTGCTTTTGAAAATTTTACACTAATAGTTCTCTTCTGCCCGTGTCCCTCTGGGTGCTGCCTTTGGTAATGCCACTGTCATATTGCCTAATGAGGCCTTTGTTGATATGGAGATTTGTTGTAACGTCACTGAGAGCTAGAGTTACTGTTCTGTATGATAACTCCTGCTAGGAGATCTTGGGAATAGAACAGGAATAGTATTTTTTATTAGTGTGCATTGCTGCTATGCTGAAGCAAGCATGGTGCCCTTCAGAGACCCACATGTTCTACTGATTATGCAGTCCACTTAAACTTGAGTTATAAGGGTGACCCCAGCCAGTTGGCTGAAAAAATATATTTGACATCATTGAAAATGTATGCTGCTGGTGAAGCATGGATTTTAATTTGAGGAAAACGTCACCTGTAATCTAGCATACATTCAAAAAATACATCTTTATATTTCCATATGGGTCACGTTAAGGAAAATATTGAAAAAATAATAATAAAATAACCAACCCCATTATAAGAAACCTCATTAGAGCGGCCTGGAAAAGTTTAGTCAATTTGCAGGCTATATATCTTAATCTGCTTGAACTCTCCTCACTCCTGCCTAAAACCTGGGAGTCAAGAGAGGAGGGATGGGGCCAGCAGATCCTGGCCTGAGGCCAAACAATGGATCATGTAGCCTTTACATTCCCTGGTTGCAACTTCTTGTTATAGAAGAAAAGAGAAACTTCCCAAAGGAAAGCATGGGGTCTACAAAGCATGCAGGGGGATTCAGCTGCCATGTGTGAAGACTGAGAGAAATGCTCAGTTAATTGCAAGGGATGGATGCCTTAGAACTGAGGTTCTGGTGCCTTAGATTCTACTGTGATATGGGTTAGTGAAAGTGGAGGGGGAAAAGAGAGGTTTGACTGGATTGGACTGGGTAATATTCTCTTGCAGGTGTATGTTCCCTTAGCAACACAATTCTGAAAAGGAAGCTTGTGTCCTGGAGGTTCCGAAAAATCGGAATAGTGAGGTTAAGATGTACCTGCAATTGAATACAATTGGTCCTATCCAATCCAAGGTAGTGTAGGCAGCCAGTGAATGGGAGTCATACCATATGTCCAGATGTTCTCCATGTACTTACATGTATTCATGCGAAAAAGACACCAAATGCTGGCTGATAATGGGGAAGAAGGCAGTAAGTTGCATGTTCTGCTGCTACTAATAGGATACAAATAGGCTACCCTGACTAAGGGTAAGGCCACACAAGATGTTATCCCACATTAGCCCACAATGCAGTGGACTATATAGCCAGCGGCCACCAGATGTTCACCAACTTCTGCCCCAGTGCAGGCAGATGGTTGCTACATAATGTGTTCACCAAAGAAGGCCAGTGATGCATCATGTGTTACTGTTGCACCACCTGGGCAAACGTGGGATAATTGATCACCTCCCATCTGGTCGGCCCATGCAGCCCAGCCATGAGGCAAGGTCTGAGGATCAGCCCAGAAGAGCATGCTCATCCTGGCCCCTACGGGTGGGACTCTGGTTTCGGTTACTTTCGGTAATTTTGGTTTCGGTTACTTTCGGTTACTTTTGGTTACTTTCGGTTTTGGTTCTCATGTATTTCTGTTCTCATATCGGTATTGATCGTATCAGATCTTTTGCATTGATTTTTGTATCAGATTTTTAACATTGCAGTTTTCCCATTGAAGTCAATGAGGACAAATCACAATGTTAAAAATCCGATACAAAAATCAGTGCAAAAGATCTGATACAATCGGTACCAAAAAAAGAACCAAAATTTCAGATTAATCCGAAATGGCCATTATTTAAGACAAAGGGAGTCTTTTCCATAGAAGTTGATGGAAAAAGATCCATGGAGATTCTAAAACTAGTAAAGTGTCTACCAAAGTCAAGTGTAATGTACTTGTCTGGCACTGGTCTGGGTGGAGACGTGGGTGGCACTGGGTTTGGGGGGGACAATGCCAGGGGATGGGGGCTTTTAGTAGGTTGGGGGTACTTTGGAAGTGGCTGTGGGCTTGGTGAGGTGCCATGGCTGTGGGCTGGAGGGCTAGGGTTGGGGGTCAAAGGGGGTTTGCTGTGCCTAGGTGAGGGGCAAGGGTTAAGGGGAGCTGGAACTGGGGATGAGGGGTTGTGGGTGGCACTGTGTTGGGGGCTTTTAGTGGGTGGGGAGTGCTTTGGAGGTGGCTGTGGATTTGGGGGGTGCCTTGTGGCTCTGGGGTGGGGTGCTGTTGGGCCAAAGGGGACTGGATGTGCCTAGGTGAGGGGCAAGGGTTAAGGGGGGCTAGCAGTAGGTGGTGGAGATTTGGGTAGCACTGAGTTGGGGGGGGTAATGCCAGGGGATGGGGGCTTTTGGAGGGTGGGGAGTGGTTCGGATGTGGTTGTAGGCTTGCAAAATTTGAAAAAGGATCCTTTGTCATTTGTCATCTGCTGGGCTCTGTTCAGCTTGCTCTCCACTGCTCTGCACCTTTCGCTGTTTGTAATTTCAGCCTGGTCAATTTCACCCCAGCTCAGGCAGCTGGCACAAAGAGCATTGGGAAAAAACAAGAGTTTTTAGAGAATAACCTTTCTGTACCAGACTGTGATGATCAAGGTGTACAAAAGATGCTAAACTGCTCAGACGGTGGGAAGAGAGAGGTAAGTTCATGTTTTCTTTCTTCATTGTGTTGGCATGTAGAAAAGACAAAAAGCAGAAAAAGAGTTTGGCATAATAACTTGCTGGCATATGAGTCAGCAAGTAGATCTAGGATCCAGTAAGGATTCATACCTGATTGGTAGAGAGACAAAGAGTGTCTGTGGGTCCACCTAACAGATGGGTAGCAGCTCCACTTTGGCCATTGCCCTGGGTTTGATGGCCTGCTCTGTGCAGTGTGCTCCAAGAAGTTCCATAGCAGCCACAGCCTGCCCTACTTGCAACATCTAGAGGGCACCTTTCAGACAGACCAACCAGGGGATGTAGAGCTGCCTTCTGTCTCTTTACACCAATAGGTGTGTTTGCATGCACCCTTGTGCATGTAAGTAAGTAATAATATTTATTAAACAAGACCAATGGCCATAACTTGCAGAAATAATATTAATAAACAGAAGAAAATATAAAAATAAAATAAATTATACAATCTATACAAGTATACAAACCCAAGTAGGGCTGAAATGTAGTACTGCTGCAGCAGCAGCATTTACCGGCGGAAAGTGCTTTTCAGCACCAAGCAGTAGGGATGGGCGAATGCGGTTCGGCTGTTCGGAGTTCGAACTGTACTCAGTCTGTTCGGTTGACCAAACCGAACTTCCAAACCGAACTCAAATTTCAAACCGAACGGAACCGAATTTGCGAACTCCGTTCTGTTCGCCCATCCCTAGTGGCAACACACACCAAAAAACCTGGTTTTGAATGGATGAACTTGGTTCAGAAGTTTGGAATTCGACCGAACTTGGTCTGTTCAGTCGACCGAACCAAACTTGTGAACCGAACTTGCATTTCAAACCGAACCGAATTGAATTTCTGAACTTGAATTTCAAACTAAACCGAACCGAACCAAATTTCCAAACTCTGTTCTGTTCGCCCATCCCTACCAAGCAGCACTGTTAGGAAGGGATCGATTTTTACGCCTTGCACTTGCGGCTTTCTGCAGTTCTGCAGTTCTGCAGTTTTCGCTACTGTAGATTTCACGCGGAAGTGGCAGGTTTGCCACAGTTTCCCCTTTCCCTTAAGTGTGGCAGCTTTGAGATTCTTGCAGCGTTGCAGCCAGGGGCGTAGCCACCCTGGCGCAGGGGAAGTTGCTGCCTTGTAAACAAAGTTCTTCTTTGAGGGGCTCCTTCCATTCTCACTTGCACGCCCTTCTCTTACCGGCATATACCAAGCTCACTAGCTTAAAAAACAAACATGTGAGGTTAACACGCCCCAACCCTATACAAGGTACCTAAACCCAACACAGTTCCTTCCAATCCTAAGCAATTAGGAAGAAAATTCCATGCGGGGTCGGAAGGGTGGGTGCTTCTGAGAATGTTTGGAGCCACCTTGAAGAACCTTGTTTACAATGCAGCAACCTTCTGTTCTCCTTCGAGTGGCTCCTCCCATTCTCACAAATGGGAGAATACCAAGTCTAGAAAGAGGCGATGGGGGAATTTTCTAACAAAATGACACTCCATGCAGGTTGGATCTACAGCCTGGGAGGGGGGCAGCAGGCAGGGGGCAGCTTGGGGGAGGGTTGGTTGTTCAGTGCTGTCTCTGTTAGAAAGATCGACAAATCCTCCCTCTTCCCTTTGTGATCACCCCATAGAGAGAAATGGGGGGTGCAGAGCAGCTACAATGAGGTAGAGAGCCATCCCAGCAAAGGGGAAGAATTTGTCCTTGGCACCCTAACACACAAGAGAATTCACAGAAGAGCAGGGACTCCCCTCCCCCTCCATCCCTTGGATCAGCATCAGGAGCCAGGCGCTCGCTCACTGCTGCTGGGGAATCCCTGCACTCTAAGCGGAACAGAGACGGCGACTAGTGCGCAAGGAGGGATAACAATGATCCCTCCCTCAAAGCACAACTCTGGGTGCTGCCCTGTTTGTTGTCCCTCCTTGTTCACTCGAGTCTGTCCTGCTTAGAGTGCAGGGATCCCTGACCCCAGCAGCAGTGAGCAAGTGCCTGACTCCTGATGCTGATCCAGGGGATGGGGGGGTGTCCCTGCTCTTCTGTGAATTCTTTTGTATGTTAGGGTGCCAAGGACAAATTCTTCCCCTTTGTTGGGATTGCTCTCTGCCTCATTGTAGCTGCTCTGCACCCCCAGTTCTCTCTATGGGGTGATCACAAAGGGAAGAGCTTAGTATATACCGGTAAGAGAAGGACACACAAGCGAGAATGGAAGGAGCCCCTTGAAGAAGAACTTTGTTTACAAGGCAGAAACATTCGAAGGAGGGGACGGGGGGGGGACTCTTCCCCTCCCGTGTAGCAGTGCTGCGTAGCTACAACTGAGCTGTTTAAAAAGGCAGTGTTGGTGGTGCAAGAGAGACTCCTCTGGGACTCGGGAGCAGAACTCCCGGCTCCCGTGGATGCCGCATATACCTGGGGCCAGCCCTGATCGCTGATGGCCCCCTCCCAGGGCAGGGCATGGGCGCAAATGCAACCCCCGCCCTGCGCCACGGTGGCTATGCCCCTGCAGAAGACTCAGAAGCAGTTAGTCAGAGTCACCCTAAGTACATTCAATGATCTATTATTCAGCATCACGGTGTGTCAGGGACTTGCACTCAGTGGCGGAAGGCGGCATAAAACTGCTTGTGTTCACAAACTGCAGACTTGCCACATCTGCAGATACTGGCAGCAGGTAATGCGGAATCGCGGAAATATCAAGGACAAGTTGGCGGCAAGACACATTAAGTGCCGAGTTCTCGGAATGGAATGGCGGTGCAGTAACAGCTGCTGCCACTTCAGCCCTAAATCCAAGTAATAACACAATATAATAGCACCATAATACAAAATATAATGCGATAGAACACTAATAATCCCCAGGGTGGGACCTAAACACAGATCTTTCTGAAGAGAGCAGATCTTCCCTATACAGATTATCAAAATCATCAAGGTATCATGACTCATTCTCAATCAGGAGCTTGAAATTCATAAAGAGTTGATGGAGGGAAAAGGCCATAGTCAAGAACTTGATAACATTGGCAGAGGCTACAGAGTCCGAATCAGCCAGTGCTAAATCCAAGAGACCCAAATCTGTTCTGCCTGGATATTTATTGATAGATAGGCCTAGAAACTCCATCCTTAGCTTATCGTAAAGATGACATTTAAAAAGAACATGATGTGACGATTCAACTTCCTGCTGGTCATAGGGACATAGACGTTGGTCAACAGGGATCTTACCAAAATGACCCGCCAACAATTTGGTGGGGGGGACATTAAATCTGGCAGCCAAGAAAAGCCATTTGCCCTGAAAAGAAGAAGATGACAAATATGGAGCCAGAGTTCCTTTCTCTGGGATCAAAAATAAGTACCCATTCATATGAGGAGAAAGACTGATCCTAGCTATTTCATACTGTTTATCAATATCTAACCAGCTAGCTGTAATTTCTGCCTTTGCAACCCGTATATCTTTGATGAGCAAATACTCATGGGACAAGCCTAGTTCAGCCAAATGGGCCTCCACCTTAGAACACCAACGACTCTTGAATAGATCTTCATTCATCAATGGTAACAACCCCTGTGCAGCAGGTCTAACAATTGTATTCCAAAATTTGTGAACCAGGGCCCAAGCACTGAAAAACCACCTACGCTGGTCCAATTCAAATCTAATTGAACTGATTATCCCACACCTTCCCTGTCACCTCTTTCAAACAAGAAGATGATTTTATAAAGGAACCCAATTTTACAAGCAATTGAAGTTGTCCCCTTGAAGACCATTATTCAAATAAATACCAGCACATGCAGTGCCAGTCAGAGATAGGCCCCTGGCATGGCAGGGGAAGGGAGACTGTAGGAGGGAGGATGAGGAGCAACCCAAGAGACTGACAGACACATTGACTGGCCAATTACTGCATGCTTCCAGCTTTACAGGACCAATGGGGGGTGGCTTTGGGGCAGGAATAGGGGGTGGCTCCAGTACCTCCTGGAGCCCCACTTGTGCACATGGTTGAGTATGAGGGCTACCCTTATTGAAGCTTGGGAAAAATAAATGTTTCTCTTTCTAGGACACAGATGGGGAGCCTCAGGCCTAGAAGCCAAATGCAGTCCGTGGCTAGTTTTATTTAGCCCCTTTGCAGTTCTTGGATCTGGCCCCTGGATCCATTTCCTTTCCCCAAGCACTAGAGGTGTGCATCAGGAACTCATGTTGTTTTTCCTTTGTTTTTTTGTTTCATTATTTAAATCGTTCATTTTCATAAATATCAACTTTTCATTTTTGTTTTTGCTTTTGCTTTTGTTTTAGATTTCCATTGGTTTCAATTGAAAACACATTTTTGGCTGTTTTTTTAAAAAAAAATCATTATATTTGGAAGAAACATGGAGGTATTTTACCTCCAATAGAAGGCATCATGTGTACCAAATTTCAGAAAGGTTGGATAACGAAATCCGATTTTATAAGCAGTTGAATTATGTTATTTTGCAAAGATCTGCATATACATTCCTGCTTGTAACTTCTTTATATTCAATTTAATGTGGATGAAACTTTGCAAATTTATACCCCTCCTCATGTTTGCTACCTATACCAACTTTCAGAAGGATTGGATAAAGAGTTCTGGTGGTATAAGAAATTAACTTTTAAATGTATGTCTGACTGTAAGATCTTTGTAGTCCAGCCAGTGTAGATGAAATTTGGAAGGGCTGTATATCACACCTTTAGGATCATCTCTGTCAAATATTGGAAAGATTTCAATAAAGGGTCCCAATTTTATAAGCCTTCAGAGGATATGCAGAGGGGGAGCCTAGGCTAGGGATTATCTTACGTGTCACTGTGGTATAACATCTGTTTGAGATGACAATTGGTCAGCATAAATGTCAACCAGATATCCTCATTCTGTGGTGTGACCATCCAAAAATCTCTCCCTCAATTGTTACTGGGAAGTCAGAAGCATCTGTTTAGGAAAGAGCCAATAGAGATTCTTTTATGTCCTCTGTCACAGTGCTGCAGGATGTGATTGTGATGATAATTGGCCATCGTGGATGTGTAAACTATGTCTCTTGATTTCTGGGATGAAATCCACAAAGTCCCAGTTATGTCCCTTCTATGCCCACCTCAGGGCCACCCCCTATGCCCGCCCCAAAGCCACCACCAATTGGTCCTGTAAAGTTGGAAGCATGCAGTAATTGGCCAGTCAATGTGTCTGTCAGTCTATTGGGTTTCTCCCCATCCTCCCTCCTACAATCTCCCTCCTCCTGCCATGCCAGGTGCCTGTCTCTGACTGGCACTGCATGTGCTATTATTTATTTGAATAATGGTCTTCAAGGGGACAACTTCAATTGCTTATAAAATTGGGTTCCTTTATAAAATCATCTTGTCGTTTTAAAGAGGTGACAGGGAAGGTGTGGGATACATTCCTTCAAAATGGGTGAAAACAGACATGACATTAACCACCCTTTAACCACCCTTGGTGGTCATTTATGCATGCTTCAGGGCTTCATAGGGTACCAATACAGCCCTGCAACATGCATAAATAACCACCAAGGGTGGTTAAAGGGTGGTTAGCGTCATGTCTGTTTTCACCCAATGCCTTGTAAACAGGATGGAATATAAACATGTTACAGCGAGAAATGCATTTTTCAAGTTAATGGCTTCTAACATCAGGACCCTTTATCGAATATTTCTTAAATTTGGCAGGAGTATTCACCTTGGGGAGCGACATAATATTCCCAGGTTCCATGAAAATTTAATGGAAGATATAGATGTTGTAGCCAGGAATGTGTATGCAGCTTTTTCTAAAATCACAACATTCAATTGCTTATATATTCGGTTCCCTTCATCCAGTAATTCGGTAGTCTGGTACACATAGTGCCCTTCATTGGGGGTACAATCATCTCAAGTTTCATCAGAATTGAATAAAAAACAAAAAAAGTTATAGGTGGAAATAGGTTTTTCAGTTTTTTCCCCATTATTTTGAAAACAAAAAATCATTTTTCTTTTCATTATTATTATTTATCGTTTTCATTTTTACAATAATGAAAAAGAAAATAAAAATTTTCTTTTTCATTATCATAATAACGAGAATGAATTGCACACCCCTACCAAGCACTGAAAGAGTGAGTTCAGGAGAAGGGAGCAGAGATGAGTGCATGCACTCAAGGGTAAGAGATGGATCCGTGCCATGCCACAGATCCATAATCTCTGGGCCCTCCTCTTTCTTTTCCCATCCTGAGCATACCCTTAAAGCACCCTGCTCCCAACTTCTATGTGGTCTTTGTACTAAATTAGCTTGTACTAATATTCTAAGGGGACCCTGGGAGGGAAATGATTCCTCTCTGTGTGCAAGGATTAGTTGAAGGTGAATTCCTATCACCATATAGCTGAAATGGGAAAGACCCCTCCAGTGATGGGCTAGAAATCTACAGTGGTTTTCTAACCTGCTTCTAATTTTCTTGCATCCAGATAGCAGTGTTGGGCATGACAGATAAATATGTTAGATGTTTTTAACCCCTCTGGACTTGCAGGCAACTTGAATGTAGAAGAACTAGTATTAACATACAGCAGTTTTGTACATTCATTGTGGAAGCCACAGACAATGAGCAAAGCAGTTCCATGCTCCTTGGAAAGATTCATGATCCACAGAGTGCAGGCACTGTGTGCTAAACACGTTTAGTTCAGGATGTCTATACTGAGAAGGCAGTGGGTATGTTTATTTGGCTTTGGTGGACTTTCATCCAGTATCATACTAAAACCAAGTACAAAATAAAATAAAATCCAACCCTAGATCTTAAATTCTCCTTCTGTTTCTTCCCTCAAGTACTGGTCATGGATTGGCCTGTCTTAATGTAAGCCTCATAGCTTTCCCATCTATATGGAGGGGTCCTTCCCATCAGACCTCACATTACCTGGCCTGCACTGACTTGTATAATGGCCTTCCTTCTAACCTATTGTTCAAGGAAACTTACTCTTTGGTGACTGAGAGGCACAGTACAGTCATGTGCATGTGTCTTATGCCTTACATTCTATTTGTACTACACAGCATATGAAAATATTGTCCCCGAGGCCTAGGTAGTAGGTACATTATGTGCTTTCTACAGGAAATTTCCATTATGCTGTGTGAGTGTGTGTGGCAATGTTGTGGGAGTGTCTGGGAGATACATTTATTAAACAAGCAGCAGGGATAATGGCCTTGGCAGTGTCTGACATAATTGCTTAATGAAATTACAGACTTCAGAGTAAAAAAACGTGGAGACCAAGGAGATTAGGTGAGAACAAGAGGATCTGTCGCTGATCTCTCCTTCGATCCTCATCCTATATCAGACCACTTCCTTGCCTCTTTCAACATTTCCCACTGTCCCCCCTCCTCTTCCCCTTCTCTGCGCCCCTTCCGTGACCTTCAAGCTATTGATCCCTTGGACTTTGCCTCCTCTCTCTCTCCCCTTCTTCCTACAGTCTTCTCTTCCTCCTCCCCTGACTCCGCTGTCTCTGCTCTCAATGCCTCTCTCTCCTCCACACTTGACTCCCATGCCCCTCTCTCTTCCCGCCCTGCCTTCTCCCACAACCCCCGTCCTTGGCTCACCCCTAGTATCCGCCACCTCCGTTCTTGCACTCGTGCTGCTGAACGACTCTGGCGCAAATCCCATTCTCACGCTGACTTCCTTCACTTCAAATTCTGTCTCTCCACCCTTACTTCTGCTATCTCCCTTGCTAGACAACACTACTATGCCTCCCGCATTGAGTCCTGTTCTCGGGACCCTCGCCGCCTGTTCTCTACCTTTGACTCCCTCCTCAAGCCTCCCTGTCCTCCCCCTCCTTCTTCCCTTTCTGCTCAGGATCTTGCCTCCTTCTTCACCTCCAAGATAGACAAGATCCGCCTCGACATCGCTTCCCACTCCTCTCTTCCCACTCCCACCCCTCTCCCTCCTCCCCCTCCTTCTCTCATGTCCTCCTTCTCCCCTGCCTCCCTTAAGGAAATCTCCTCTCTGCTCTCCTCCTCCAACCCTTCCACTTGCCCCCTTGATCCCATTCCTTCCCGCCTCCTCACCTCCATTACTCCCACTGTCGCCCCTTCCTTCCTGCACATCATCAACCTCTCCCTCTCTACTGGCTCTTTCCCTTCTGCCTTCAAACATGCCACAGTCTCTCCTATTCTCAAAAAGTCCACTCTTGACCCCTCTGACCCTTCTAGCTATCGTCCTGTCTCACTCCTTCCTTTTGCTTCCAAGCTGCTTGAACGTGTTGTCTACTCCCGCTGCCTTGACTTCCTATCCTCCAACTCCTCCCTTGACCCCCTCCAATCTGGCTTCCGCCCCCTTCATTCTACTGAAACTGCTCTCGCTAAGATCACCAACGATCTTCTGGTGGCTAAATCTAAACGTCTCTATTCCATTCTTGTCCTCCTTGATCTCTCTGCTGCCTTCGATACTGTTGACCACTCACTCTTGCTGGATTCCCTTCACTCCCTTGGCTTTTGTGGCTCTGTCCATAACTGGTTCTCCTCCTACCTCTCTGACCGCTCCTTTAATGTGTCTCTCTCCAACTCCGCCTCCTCCTCCTTCCCCCTCTCAGTTGGTGTTCCTCAAGGCTCTGTTCTTGGCCCTCTCCTCTTCTCGATCTATACCTCATCCTTAGGCAAACTCATTGCCTCCCATGGCTTCCAATACCACCTCTATGCTGATGACACTCAACTCTATCTCTCTACTCCCTCTCTCTCTCCCTCTGTTCAAGCTCGTCTCATCAACTGTCTCTCTGACATCTCTACCTGGATGTCTCAACGTCAACTCAAACTCAACA
Organism: Sphenodon punctatus; assembly: GCA_003113815.1. Taxonomy (NCBI): domain Eukaryota; kingdom Metazoa; phylum Chordata; class Lepidosauria; order Sphenodontia; family Sphenodontidae; genus Sphenodon; species Sphenodon punctatus. Next base: position 370,741 of record QEPC01008723.1, read on the forward strand.
TGGCTAAAACTGAACTCCTTATCTTCCCCCCTCATCCTTCCTCTCCTTCCTCACTGTCAATAACTATTGATGGAGTCACCATCCTGCCTGTCCCCCAAGCCCGTAGCCTAGGCTTCATCTTTGACTCAGCCCTTTCTTTTAAACCCTACATTGACTCTGTTGCTAAATCCTGTCGCTTCTCCCTCCATAACATTGCTAAGATTCGCCCTTTTCTCTCTGTCTCGTCTGCCAAAACTCTTGTTCATGCTCTGGTCATCTCTCGCCTCGATTACTGTAACCTCCTTCTCACTGGCCTTCCCCGGTCTCACCTTTCTCCCCTCATCTCTGTCCAAAACTCTGCTGCCAGGGTCATCTACCTCGCCAGTCGCTTCGACCATGTGCAGCCCCTCCTCTCTTCGCTTCACTGGCTTCCCCTTCCTGAACGAATCCTGCACAAGCTCCTAGTCTTCACCTATAAAGCTCTTCACAACCTTGCTCCCCCCTACCTCTCTGCACTTATCGCCCTCCATACTCCAGCCCGTGCACTTCGCTCCTCCTCTGTCCCTTCTCTCACCCTTCCACGCCTTCCCTGCTCCCCTAAGCGCCTTCGTCCCTTCTCACTTGCTGCCCCCCATGCCTGGAACTCCCTCCCTGTCCACATCCGCCTTGCCCCCTCCCTTCATACCTTCAAATCTCTCCTTAAAACTCACCTCTTTCGCTCTGCTCTGTCTGACTCTTTATCCTGCTGAGCCACTATTCCTATACCTACGATCTGTTTACCCTTATCCTTGCCACATGGACCTGCCTGCTGTCATTCTCATCGTAACCAAGCCAAGTACGTGCACTTGAGACCTCGCATCTTCATGAATGTTAGACCCCTTGTCTCTCCCTCTGTTCCCCTTCCTATGTCTCTCCCCCAGCTCCTGTCGCTCAGATTGTAAGCCCTAGGGGCAGGGACCGTGTCTATTTTATTACTTTGTAAAGTGCCATGTACACTGCTGGCGCTATATAAATGTTTGTTAATAATAAAAAAATAATAATAACAAGGACTGTTAGATTATATGGCAAGGTATATAAACATTGTTTGCTAGCCCAAACATTTTGCAGGATTTGGTGGCTTTGAGATGGTGAATTTATTTCCACAATAAAAAGATGTTTCAGGGCAAAGACATGCTCTGGTTGGGTCTGACCAAGGAATGTACAAACCATTGTGTGTTCATGCAAACTACAGAAGGTTGCATGACCCTGTGGGTCTTTGGAAAGCTAGAGACAGCACCTTCCTCTCCCCTCATGCAATTTATTTATTAATGAGATAACAGCTTACAGTCTGTTTGCCCCTTTCATGGGTCCCTTCTGTGAGGTGAGCCCCTTACTGGGCTTCCAGCTTCTTCCTTGTGAATGGTCCATTCAACTCCCAGCCTAATCTAGGTTGTCTGGCTTGTAACCTCCTATCTCCCTCCTTTCAGAGCTCTTTTTGGTGGTCTCCATCTGAGCTCCTGACTCAGCTTTGTATAAGCCCTTGCTCAAGTGGAATCAACCAGGTGTGGTAAAGGTGCCACCCCTATTATGGGCCTACTCCTGCAGGTGTGTTGATGACAGGTGTTTGTGTTTATGACAAAACATATCTGTAAAGACAGTCTTCTACCATTTCCCTGGGGACAAACTATGTTTTTTGTTTTTTTACAGAGCGGAGAGAATAATTAATAGTGAAAATGTGTTTGATACATGGGCATCACAAGGGGGAAGAAAGAGAGAAAACATTCCCCTTCCCTCTGAGTTTGGGACATAGAGGACAATCCTTCCTTAATTGTAGCCCAAAATAATGATCATAGAATCACAAGGAATGGTCAATTCTATGAAATGAACAGTTGTCCCAGGCCACAATTTGATGTTTCACTCTCTCCACTTCTAGGGAGTTTGGTCTATGCGCTCCCATCCTATGATTCCAGCTGTTGGATTTTGATTTGAGTTCCTCACTTTTGAAAACACAATAATCTTCAAAATATATGCACTAAAGTGTCTATGAAGGGTGGAGCAAGGGTAGCCATGCTGTACCGGGGTGTGCATATCATTTTTTTAATTACAAAAATGATAACAAAAATTGTTGTTTTCATTATAGTTATTACAAAAACAAAAATGACATAAAATAATAATGAAAATAGAAATGAAAATGACATTTTGTTTTTGAAATAAAGGGAAAATACTGAAAAATGTGTTTCCGGCTATAGCTTTTTTGTTTCTTATTCAATTGTGATGAAATTTGGTGTGCTTGTACCCCTCCATTGGAGGGCACATGTATACCATTTGGAAATGATTCATTAAAGGGAACAGATTTTAGAAGTGATTTAATTTTGTAATTTTAAGAAAAGCTCCATACACATTCATGGATACAACTTATTTGTTTTATATCCAATGTGCATGAAACCTATGAATATCATGTCCTTCCACAACTTTAACACACCTGCCAATTCTCAGAAAGACTGGATAAAGGGTCTTGATGGTATGAGACATAAACTTAAAAATACATTTCCAGCTATAACATTTGTATATTCCATCCTGTTTACAAGATATTTGGCAGGAATATATCACATACCTTTACTGTCATGTCTGCCAAACTACAGGACAATGTGATAAAGGGACCTAATTTTATAAGCAATTGAGTTTGTCCCTTTGAAGACCATTATTCAGATAAATAGCAGCATATGCAGTGTCAGTCAGAGACAGACACCTGGCATAGCAGGGGGAGAGAGGCTGTAGGAGAGAGGATGTGGAGCAACCCAAAAGACTGATAGAAACATTCACTGGCTAATTACTGCATGCTTCTAGCTTTACAGGACCAATCGGCAGTGACTTTGAGGCGGGCATAGAAGGGACATAACTAGGACTTTGGAGATAGCATCCCAGAAATCAGGAGACATTACACATCAAGGGTGGCTAATTATCATCACAATCACATCCTGCAGCACTGTGACAGAGGACATCAGAGAATCTCTATTGGCTCTTTCCTAAACAGTTGCTTCTGATTTCCCAGTAACAAGTGGGGAGAGATTTTGGAATGGTCACAGATTTTGGAATGTCAACCAAAGAAGGATATTTACTTGACATTTCTGCTGGCCAATTGGCATCACAAACCGATCTTATACCACATTGACACTAAGGCTGCTTTTAAACGAGGAGCGCGGAAGTGCCTCCTCAACGCCGCATTAAAGGAAAGCCGCCAGAAGTGACGTTCTCCCCGTTGGCGGAGGCGGCGGCGGCTGGAGACATGGGGCTTTGGAGCGGCGCGTTCTTAAGACTTCAATTATCTGGCTTAAGAACGCGCCACTCCAAATCCCCGTGTCTCCGGCTGCCACCGCCGGTGGCAACGGGGAGAACGTCACTTCCAGCGGCTTTCCTTTAATGCAGCGTTGAGGAGGCGCTTCAGCGCTCCTCGTTTAAAAGCAGCCTAAGAGAATCCCTGTCATAGGCTCCTTCTCTGCATATGTTGTGCAGGCATATAAAATTGGGACCTGTTATCACATATTTCTTATATTTGGCAGAGATGATTATAAAAGTGTGATTTACAGTCCAGGCAAAGTTCATGTACACTGGTTGGACTACAAAGCTGTTACAGTCAGGCATACATTTATTACTTAATTGCTTATACCACAAGGAACTTATATCCAATCCTTCTGAAAGTTGGAAGAGATAGTAAATATGGAAAGAGGTATAAACCTGCCAAGTTTCATCTGCATTAAATGTGAGAAAAAGAAGTTACACCTAAGAATGTATATGAAGCTGTTTGCAAAATAAATTAATTCAACTGCTTCTAAAATTTAATTCCTTTATCCAATCTTTTTTGGAATTTGGTACACATAATGCCTTCCATTGGAGGTATGAGCACTCCATGTTTCAGTCAAATATAGTTAAAAACAAAAATGTTACAGCTGAAATATGTTTTACATTGAAACCAATGGGGGGAAAAATGAAAGCAAAAATGAAAACAAAAATGACTAGTTGATATTAATGAAAATGAAAATGACAAATTTAAGTAATTAAAATAAAATAAAATAAAAAAAGCAAAAACAACATGGGCCCCTGGTGCACACCTCTAGCACTCCTGTAGGTAAGTGCAGTAACATCAGTCAAGCTTCCTCCCCCACTCCCCCCTTTTAAGCTTCCTTGTTAGAGTTGGGCACATGCACCCAAGCAAGCAACAGTGTGAAAACAACAATTGTTATTCAAAGATAAGCCGAAGAATGTCTGAAAGAGCAACAGTGATATATTGTATATATAAGCAAAGGTATATTGTAAATGATTGGGAATTCTTTGCTGTGTGTAACTTGCCTTGCACTTTGAAATGGGACACAAGTAGGAGAGGGGGAGGGGAGAGGGGAGAGGGAAGGGATGTAGGGCTGCACATGGGGTCAAGTATTTGTAGTTGTAGAATTAGTATTTGCATTTATCTGTATTTATATATTTGCCTTTGTTCACTGCATTTCCCCATCGTTGCCAATGAGAAAAGCACATGAAAAATGGATCTTAGTGAGTTATTTTTGCATAGAACTGCAGTGAGGCTCAGCCAGTTTGACAGAGCTATAAGGAAAGGAAAATTCAGTCAACATTGTTGCTAAGTCTGCTACCAGTTTTAAAAGGAGAGCACTGGTTTGGGAAAGGGTTGAGAATACAGCTAGGGTGGTGGGGAGGTTGTTAGCTTGGTGAGGGTGGAACGAGGTATGGATCTGGCTCAGGGGGAATCACTGGCTTAAGAGAGAGTGAGGCATGTGGCTGGCTTGGGAGAGGGGAGAATAGAGCATGGGGCTGGATTGAGTGGAGGAGCATCACTGGCTTGTGGAAGGAGTCACTGCCTTAGGGAGGAGAGAAATGAAGCTGCCAAGTATTCACCATTTCTCTCTGGCTCAGTGGCTTGACTGGGCTCTGCTAGCCTTGGCCTGGCTGCAGAGCTGGAGACTGCAGTTCTGAGACAGTGGCAGTCCCTGCAGGTGGGGAGGGATACAATAGGCTCCCCAACAGGTGGCTAAGATGATAGAGAACAGCCCAACTCCATTCTGGATATGTGCTCGGTTTTGAGGGTCTAGTTCAATATCTCAGATATTATGTTTTGTCGGAAATGTTGAGTTCACTTGAAACCTGCATAAACAGACCTAGTATTCATATTTTGAATATGAAACCCCAAAAAGTCTTGTTTGCATTTATTTGTATTTTGTCAAAACCCGAATGCACACCCCTAGAAGCAAGGAAGGAAGCAAGGAAGTCCCCTCTGTCCTTCCCTGTCACTCTCACATTGGGTGTCTTTAGACATAACGCTGTTCAGTGTTCTGTAACACAGTGTCCTACCATTACAGTGTTTAGACATACCGTCAACACAGTGTTCAACCTAAACACTGGAAGTGAACAACTGCCAGGTCTTGACAGTTTAATCAGTGTTTGGGGTGAACACTATGTTGATGGTAGGTCTAAACACGGTAACAGTAGGACACTGTGGGTGATTTCAGACGTTACGGGCGCCCGGTTCACCACAGTGGATTCCCGGTGGGGGTGAACCAAACAACCACCCCCCGGGGTGAATAAAAACCCTGAACAGACGTGATGGGACCGGGACCATGGCAGGGAATCGGGCCGCCAGACCATGGGCCAGGGCAGCGCAACAGACATGATGCCGATTCCTGGCCACGGTCAGAACACCCACAAGCCACTGGGCAGGGGTGGGACACAGACATGGCCACCTGAGGGCAAATAAAGCCAAAAGGCACAAAAAGGAATGCCCACACAAGGGAAACAGGAAGGGAGGGGGGAGAGAGAGAAGAGCCGGCCAGGGACCACAAACAACAGGCACACAGACAGCGGGGGCACAGGGGAACACACAGCACAAGCACACGCCCAGGCACACACACACACAAACACACACATACACGCAGAGGGGAAAGGAAGGGAGGGGTGGGCATGGGTGCCCAGACAACACACAAGGCACACCGGGCATGGGGGGGAGCACGAAACAGGGAAGAGGGGGGAAAGGGCACAGGGGAAGGGCAGGACACTGGCAACAGCAACCACAACACATGCAGCAGAACTGTCCACATGGGCAGCCCCACAGCAACACAGACAGTCCCGGAATGGGGGGGCACATGAGCTAGGGGCCAAGGCACAGCGGGAGCCCGCACGGCACAGCGAGCGATCCGGGAATGGTCCTGGAGGCACACACAGACCCAACATCCCGGCAAGGGGCCGATGGAGGGCAGGCAGGAGAGCCAGTGCAGAGCAGCAGGTCCAAGGATGAGACCCCCCCCAGAGGAGGCTGGGAGGGGCAGTCCGGGGGCCCCAGAACCCCGAGGTCACACAAGCACCCGGGGGGGCGGGCAGAGGGGTCCGGGAGCCACAGGCAGGGGCAGCAGCACCCAGGGAAGCAGGCAGCACAGCAGCATGGCAGAGACATCAGGGAGGGATCAGCCAGCAGAACCCAGACCCCTGGCAGGGATGGGAGTTCATATGGGGGCAGGCAACCGGGGGACCAGGAGGCATACCGGGACTCACAGTCAGCTGCTGGGGGCCATGACGGGCCCAGGGGCTGGGTGCCCTACCCGATGAACCAGGTGGGGCCAATGGATCATGCCCCGGTGGTAGCCCAACAAGGACATGTGGTGGGCGATCAGGTAGTAGGCCTCGAAGGGATCCTGCATGGACAGCCCCAACTAAACATCTTAACGGGACCACACGCCTGACAGCGCCGACAGCTCCACCGTGGTAGGCTCAGACATGCAGAAGTCAGCAGCAGGGGGGCATGGTCATGGAAGCTGTCCCAGCTCCAACAGCTGGTGATACACCACCCCATGTGAGCGCTGGTACCCACGGGCCCTGTGAACACAGTAAAAGTAGGACACGGCCAAGGCAGGGCCCCCCTCTGCAAGGCAGATTGTGTAGGTGGCCAGGATGCACACAGACAGCGCAGAAACAGTCTCAACTGCGGACCAGGCCATGTGAGAGCACCTCATCTCCGGGATACGCCCATCGGGGAAGGTAACCAGCCCCAGCGTCTCCGCATGCAGCTGGCAATCCCGATCGCTCGCCTCATAGCCGAAGTAATGAAGGCCAGAGCTCTGGCTTGCATAAGCACATGACTGGCTGTCTGGGCAGCCCAGGAGCAGCTGCACGGCCGGGTTATTCCACAGGTCACACAGGGACATGGTCTCATGGAAGGTCCAGCTATGGGGGACCCCATGGGGGCCGGGAAGCGGGAGCCCGGTGGAAGCACAACCAGCCATGGGCAAGCTAGACAGGGAGAATAACACCACGGACAGGGGGGCACACATCCCTTCCAGGACTGGGGGAGGGGTGAGGGGTCCCAAGGAAAAGCCAGGCAGACAGGGACTGCAACATTGTATAGCAACAGAGTGAGGCGTGGGGTGCGGACCTGGCACATCGCAGGAAACAAGCGTCAAAACAGAACCGCTAATCAGGCTGGCAAGGACACGATGTTGCAAACAGGGATGGGGGAAGCGGCTGATGGCAGAAGGCACGCAGCTGCGCACAGAACGCACAGCCATGCGCGCCCGTGCGAGCTCTAGGCCCCAAGGCAGGAGAGCAGATGCATCCAACAGCACGCCAACAGACACCAGATGTGCGGTGAGAGGCCCAGGCAGCTGGGTGGGGGGTCCTGGGTCACCCAGGCCATCACCAGGCCTGCATAACCATCCACCAACCTCCGGGCCCCCCACTACCATGGATCAGGACAGGGCAGCTGCCTACTGGATGCACCTTACGCTCGCAGCCGAGTGGTCCCACGACCACACCGAGCAGCTGTGCCTCCTTTGCCTCCTTACCGCAGAGCTGCACCTGGGCACGCACCTGCGGGTTTCCCTGGCCTGCAGAGCTGCCCGTAGGGCCCACCATGGGTGCAGGAGAGCCCTTTACCGACTCAGGGTGCTGAGGGTGTCCGGGGAAGACCATCAGGCCTTGAGCAGGGGCCGAACCTGGCCTGCAGCAATCTGCGAGGCAGCCGGGTGCCTCCAATGGGGGAGGGAGACCATGCGCTGGGCAGCCCTGCTCACTATGCCCATTGACAGGCGAATATGGGTCACGGAGTGGGCACAGGATTGGTGGGCCAAGGTTCTGGCCCAGTGGGACGTGACAGCCTGGAGGGCCCACTTTAGGATGGACAAGCTCACTTTGCTCCAGCTTGCCGAACTCCTTACGCCCTGGTTTGAGTGCCAGCACACCCCCATGAGGACCCCCATCCCCATGGTCCAGTGGGTGGCTATAGGGGTCTGGGCCCTAGCAATGCCCGACTCCTGCCGGTCTGTCTCCAAGCACTTCGGGGTTGGCATGAGCACCGTTGCCTGTATCCTCCCGGATGTGTGCGAGGCTGTGGAGGGTGTGCTCCTGGACAGAACAATCCATCTGGTGGATCAGGGGGGCATGATGGCAGGATTCTCAGCAGGAGGCTTCCTCAACTGCATGGGTGCAATGGACGGCACCCACATTGAGATCCTCCACCCCTCCGCAGGGGAGGCTGCAGGGTATGTCAACAGGCACGGGTATCACTCCCTGCAGCTGCAGGCAGTTGTGGATCACCGGGGCTGGTTCATAGACATCTTCACGGGCAACTCCGGCTGCAGTCACAATGCCCAGATCATGACCATCTCCCCCTTCTATGCCCGGATGTTCCGGGGGGACTTTGCTGACATGGGGAGGACCTGGATCGAGGGGGTACTGATGCCCCCCTGTATCCTGGGCAACCCTGCCTATCCCCTCACCCAGTGCCTAATGAAGGTGTACCCTGTCGCACGCAACCTTGTGGAGGTGCTATACAATACCCGCCTGTGCTGCAGCAGGATCATGGTGGAGCGAGTCTTTGGGGCCCTTAAGCAGCGCTGGAGGAGCCTCGTTGGCCAGCTGGACTACACCGTGGAAACCTCGGCCCTGTTGATTGGTGCCTGCTGTGTGCTGCACAAAGTTTGCAAGACCGAGGGGGCAGCCCTGGAATACCCCGAGCCCACCCGGCTCCCCGGCCTGGTGTCCCTGTACATGAACGCCAAGAACCCCCGGGAGTACAGTTATGCCTAGCACATCCAGGACACCCTGGTGAGGCATATCAGTCGGGAGGCCGAGGTGTGAGGCCTACAACAACCCCCCACCCCCACCCCTGTCGCCCAGTAACGGGCACGGGAGGCAATATTGTGCAAACAACATTTATTCCACCTGCTTGTACATGTGCACCCAACCCCTCTCCCTCCACCCCAGCTGGTCCCCACCCTCTATAGTGCCCCCCACCTCACAGTGACCTCCCCCTTCCACCCCTTCCCCTGTCCCCCACATTTCCTGGGTCACTCCTTTGTGCACCCAATGGCCACTAGGGAGCTCTGTGAGCTCTCCTCCCCCCCCACTGTCCATGTCCCCAGCAGTGTCCTGGGATGCCTCCTGGGCCATCAGGGGGGCCGG
>QEPC01008723.1:380460-427413 GCA_003113815.1 Sphenodon punctatus
GCGAGGGGGGGGGTGGGGGCGCTGAGGGGCCCGGCCCGGGGCCCGGGGCAGGAAGGGTGCCTGGAGGGGTGACTTCCATCACATAGGCACACATGGTGCCCGCGTGCAGGAACAAGGAGGTCCCAATATCATGGGACCTGTCCATTTTGGCAGAGTGCTCCCGCACCATCCCTGTGATGGTCTGCTCCAGCCTCCTGAGTACTTCCACCTGCCTGCTGTGCTCCCAGCGCTCCCACCTCCACTCCAGGTGCACCTTGGCCTGGAGCCTCCTGTCCTGTGCCTCTGCCTGCTCCAGGGACCGCTCAATGGCCGCCTCCATCTGGCCCATGTCTGCTATCATCCTCTCCCCCTGTTCCGCCAAGGTCTGGATGATGTCCTCTGCCTGGTCCTCCCTCTGCCGGCGGACCCATGCCCAGTACTCCCTCATGCTCTGTGTGGGGCACGGGCCCTTGAGACTGTGGCTGTTGGGGTTGCCCTGTAGGGTACAGGTAGGTGAATCACCAGCCGCCCTGGGAGTCTGCTTTCAGCCCTGGGATGGACCCTGGACTCCATGGCCTCCCAGGCGTGTCTCCAAGCCCCTTCCCAACCCCCTCCATGGCCCCTCCCACCACCTCCGAGTGGCCCGGGACCCCCTCCTGGTGCCCCTGTGGGCCTCCCAACTGGAGCGCGTGCCTCACCTGATTCCTCCGCATGCTGCCCGCGGTCCTCGGTGCCGGCCTGCTCACCTGCCTGGGTCTGGTGCCGGGGTGTTCTGTGCCCTGTGGGTGAGGAGGGGGGGTTGTTGGTGTAGGGGCGTGCAGGTGCCTGGGAGGGTCCTGGGCCCCCTTCCATCCTTGCTTGTGGGGGCTGGAGCTGGCCCCAGCCCGTTCATCACCTCCTTGGCCCCTGCCCCCGAGGGCCCGGTCCCTCCCCCCACCCGGTCACCCACTTACCCTCAGTGTCGGTCTCGGATCCCTCCGAGGCCATCCCCTCCATGTGGGAATGCTCCCCATGGGACCACTGGCTGACACTGATGAGGGTGTCAGTCTCAGACTCCGCCTGTCCGACCTGGGGGTGGGTGCTCTCTGGGATGCTGTCCGGGGGGGGCTGCAGGTGCCGGAGGCCTTGGGGCATTCCTCCTGGGGGTCTGGGGCCCTGGAGCTTGTGTCTACCAGGGGGGCAGCGAGGGGAGGGGGTACCTCAGCCCATTCCCTGCCCTGGACCACTGCACTCCCCACGAGTTGTGGGGCAACTATCGAGCCCTTCATGTACAGGATGCGGTCCAGGGCATTGTAGAAGGGGGCGGTCTGGGTTCCATGTCTGGACCCCCTATTGCTGTCCCCTATAGCCTTGTACCCCCTCTTCAGCTCCTTGGCCTTGGAGTGGCACAGTGCGATTGTGTCCCACCACCCCCATGTCCCGCATTATGTCCTGGTAGACGTCCCCATTCCACTGGTTGAGCGCAAGCTCCAACTGGTACTCCAGGGTCCCCCAGATCCGTATCAAGTCCCGGGTCTCCTGAAGCCCCCACTGGCCTCCTCCCTCATCTCCCCTGTGGGTCCTCCTCCTCCTCCTCCTCCTCCTCCTCCTCCTCCACACGGGATGGGCTGGTGTCCTCTGGGGGCTCATACACCTGGGCCCATTTCCATGTCTGCGGGATGCAGGGGAGAGGGGGTTATGTTTGGGTGCGGTTCTTGCCCCTTTCGCGGGCCGCCCCCTTTCCCCCCTCCCTGCCGGGTGCCCAGGCAGGCCACCTGTTCCCCCTGGTTGCCCCTGTGCCCCCTGTTCCCCTCCCCTTGGGTCCCCTTACCTGTTTCCAGGGTGCCTACTCCCCTGGTATGGCTGCTGTCCCTGGGGCATCCTGTCCTGACTGCTGCAGGTGTTGTCCCTCCACCTCCTCCATCCTCAGCACAACCCCCGTCTTGCCCTCCTCCCATGGTGCTCCCTCCACCACTTCCCCTGCCTCCTCCTCCTCCACCCTCGCTCTCTCTCCCACCACTCTCTTCTGCCTCCCTCCTTGCTCCATCCCGCCACGCTTCCCTGCTGCAGGTTTCCCTTTAAATCTCCCTCCACTGCCTGTGTTGTTTCTGGTTGCCTGGCAGCAACCCTGCATGTTTTGTCCCTGGCTGGGAATCATTTTCTTTGATTCCGGCCAGTGATTGCCATCAGATGTTACTTTTTATTGTTTCCTGGTGGGGATCTCTTTGACCATGCTTTCAGAGAATGGGTATTTTCAGACATTACGAGATCACTCTCAACCACAGTTAACCACGCTCAATTCCGGGGCAGGGCCAAAGTGCCCGGAACATCTGTTTGGCGCATGCCAGATGTTCACCTCGCTCAATACCCACATGAGGTCAATTTCAACCACGCTTCCTGGGCTAGCGGGGGGAATATCCCGGGAAGCGTGGTCAAAGAGGTCCCCACCGGGAAACAACAAAAAGTAACGTCTGGACGCCAATCCTCACCCGGGAGCAAAGAAAATGAGCCCCAGCCATGGACAATGCACGCAGCATCACTGCCGGACAGCCAGCAACAACACAGCCACTGGAGGGAGATTTAAAGGGAAATCAGCTACAGGCACGCGTGGCGGGATGGAGCGAGGAGGGAGGTGGAAGAGAGCAGCGGGCGACAGAGCAATGGTGGTGGTGGTGGTGGAGGAGGAGGCGGAGGAGGTGGCAGGGGCAGTGGTGGAGGTGGAGGGAGCACAGGTGGAGGAGGAGGGGGACACAGGGGTCATGCTGACCCTGCAGGCACCCTGGGAACAACACCCCCAGCAGTAGGCGCCATGCGATGCCCCGGGGACAGCAGCCGGAATGGGGCCGGAGGAGGTTCCCAGGAAACGGGTAAGGGCAATGGAGGGGAGGGGAACAGGGGGCACGGGGGCACCCCAGGGGGGGGAAGGGCACGCCCAGGCAACCGGGAGGGAGGCGGTGGGCAAGGGAGCCCCGCGAGGGGGTCCAGCCTGCACCTAACCCAACACGCCCCCCCGACTGTCCCCACAGACATGGAAAATGGTCCGGGCGGATGAGGCCCCGGAGGACACCGGCCCTGCGTGGGCGGAGGCAGCACTGGCGGAGGAGGAGGAGGAGGAGGAGGAGGTGGATGACCAGCTGTGGGGATGCCGGAGGAAGGCGTACTGCCGAGGGGGCCAGTGGGGCCTCCAGGAGACCAGGGACTTCATCCGCATATGGGGGACCCTGGAGTACCAGCTGGAGCTCGCCCTCAACCAGCGCAAGGAGCATGTCTACCAGGACATAGTGCAGGACATGGAGGTGGCAGGCCATCAGCGCAAAGTGGCACAGTGCCACTCCAAGGCCAAGGAACTCAAGAGGGGGTACAAGGCCATCCGGGACAACAATAGGCGGTCCGGACATGGGGCCCAGACCACCCCCTTCTACGATGCCCTGGACTGCATCCTACATATGAAGGGGTCCATAGTTGCCTCACGGCTCGTGGGAAGCGCAGTGGTCCAGGGCAGGGAAAGGGCCGAGGTACCCCCTCTCCTCACCCCCCGCCCGGTAGACATGAGCTCCGGGGCCCCGGACCCCCAGGAGGAGCGCCCAGTGGCCTCCGGCACTGGCAGCCCCCCCCCGGCAGCAGCCCCGAGAGCACCCAATTCCGGGCCGGCCCAGCAGAGTCAGAGGCTGGCACTGTCACCACCCTCAGCCAGTGGTCCCTGGGGGAGCACTCCCACATCGAGGGGCCGGCCTCTGAGGGATCCGAGACCAACATCGAGGGTAAGCGCCCGACCTGGAGAGGGGGGTACCATGACCAGGGGGGCATGGGCCAGGGGGTGGTGTGGAGGGGGCAGGGGCTGCCCCAGCCTGCGCCCCAGCTCCCCCCAGCAAGGCTGGAGGGGGCCCGGTCCCAGGTCCCCCAAATGTCCACCCCAACACCCACCCTCCCTCCCTCGCCCGCAGGACACAGAACACCCAGAGGAGATGGAGCTGCCAGCTGCCAAAGAGCCCAGCCAGCAGGTGCAGGATTCAGGTGAGGCAGGCGGGGTGGGATGGAGGGCACCCCGGGGTGCAGGGATTGGGTCCCTGGGGGGGCGGGGGGATGGGAGGTGCTGCGGTCATGGGGTGGGGAGGGCCAGGGAGGGATGCCCGGGGGCCCAATCATGGGCAGGTGGCAGGGCAGGCTCGCACTCACCCTCTCTTTCCCACAGGGCAACCCTGCCAGCCGGCGTCCCCAGGGCCCATGGCCCCAGCGCAATGCATGCGGGAGTACCGGGCATGGGTCCGCAGGCGGAGGGAGGAACAGGCACAGGAGATCATGCGTAACACCGCGGAACAGGGGGAGAGGATGATCGAGGCCGTGGCCCACATGGCTGTGGCCATCGAGCGGTCCCTGGAGCGAGCCGAGGCGAGGGACCAGAGGCTCCAGGCCGAGGTGCACCTGGAGCAGCTCTGGGAGTGCAGGGACCACAGCAGGCAGGAGGAGCTGCTCGGGGGCCTGAGGCAGGAAATTCAAGCCATGGTGCAGGAGCACGCCCTCAAGATGGACAGGTCCCACGGCATTGGGACCTCCCTGCTCCTGCACACCAGCACGATGTGTGCCTATGTGATGGCAGGTGCACCCCTGGGCACCCTGCCTGCCTAGGTCCCAGTGCTGGGACCCTCAGCAGCCCCGCCCCCCACCCAGGCGCCCCAGCCTCCCCCACCCCCACAGGGGCCACGCATCCACCTCCCGGTGCCCCTGGTGCTTCAGAGGGTGCAGCCCCCCTAGGGGCCACCCAGGGCCTCGGCCACCCTCTCCCCCCCACTGCCCCCCCGTTGGACCAGGAGGTGGCTCAGGACACTGCAGGGCACACGGACAGCGGGGGGGAGGAGAGCTCTCAGAGCTCCGTGGGCCCCAGCGGGCGCCCACAGGGATGGCCAAGGAAGTGAGGGGGATGGGGGGAGGGGGGGAGGGGGAGGTCGACATGATTGGGGGTACTGTAGGGGACAGGGCAACACAGGGTTGTGGGACCGGGTGATTGTGTGCACATGGGGGAAATAAAGGCAGCAGTCAGTAGCCCGGCTCATGCTCCCATTTGTGGGGGACCCGGGTGGGGGACCAGCGTGCAGGGGCATGCCCATGGATAAGCAGGTGGGGCCCCCGGCAGGGTGGCGTCCTTCACACCTGCCCCCCCGGGTGATATGTCTCGCCAGGGCATTCCAGATCCGTTTTGCGTAACGGTACTCCCTGGGGTTCTCTGCGTTCATGTACAGGGGCACGGGACCAGGGGGCCGGGGTGGCTCGGGGTACTCCAGGGCTGCACCCTTGGTTTTGCATATATTGTGCAGCACGCAGCAGGCACCGATCACCAGGGCCGAGGTCGAGACGGTGTAATCCAGGCACCCAGCTACACTCCTCCAGCGCTGCTTGAGGGTCCCGAAGGCATGCTCCACCATGGTCCAGCTGGAACACAGGCGGGTTTTGTATAACACCTCCACAGGGGACCTTGGTACAGGGTACACCTTCATCAACCAGCGGGTGAGGGGGTAGGCAGGGTCCCCCAGGATACAGGGGGGCATCGGGACCCCCTCGATCCACCTCATGCCCATGTCTGCAAAGTCCCCCCAGAACATCCGGGCATAGAAGGGCGAGATGGTCATGCTCCTGGCATCGTGACTGCAGCTGGAGTTGCCCGTGTAGATGTCTATGAACCTGCCCCGGGGATCCACCACCCCCTGCTGGTGCAGGGAGTAGTAACCATGCCGGTTCACGTACTCCAGGGCTGCCCCGGCAGCCAGGCGGAGGATCTCGATGTGGGTGCCATCCATGGCTCCCATGCAGTTGGGGAAGCCTCCGGCCGTGAACCCCGCCATCATGGCCCCCTGGTCCAGTAGCTGGATCATTCTGTCCAGGAGCACACCCTCCACCACCTCGCACACATCCTGCATGATGCAGGAGACAGTGCTGACCCCCACCCCGAAGTGCTGGGACAACGACTGGAAAGAGTTGGGAGTAGCGAGGCCCCAGACCCCTATGGCCACCCGCTGGACCATGGGGATGGGGTCCCACATGGAGGTGTGCTCCCACTCCAGCCAGGGTGTGAGGAGCTCCGCTAGGCAGAGCAGGGTGCTCTTGCTCATTCTGAAGTGGGCCCTCCAGTCTGGCTCTTCCCAGTGGGCCATCGCCCTCACCCACCACGCCTATGGGCACTCTGCGACCCATAGGGATATGGCTATGGGCATAGCAAGCAAGGCTGCCCTGCGCAGAGTCTCCCTTGCCCAGAGGAGGCGCCTGGCAGCAGAACGGAGCAGTGCGGGCCGGGTCCAGCTTCGGCTCACAGCCTGCCAATCCGCCCCAGAGAGTCGCAGCGCCCTGAGCTGTGCTCAGGCTTTCCTGCGCCCGTGGTGGGCCTGGAGGCCCCATACAGCTGCATGGGCCACGGCAACCCACACCCGGGTGTCCAATTTCACCTCCACGGTCTGGAGGCGCAGCTGCTCGGTGTGGTCGCAGAACCACTTGGCTGCGAGTGCGAGGAACATCCAATAGGCCGCATCCCTGTTGGACTTCATGGTGGTTGGGCCCAAGGGGGGGGGCTGAGCTGTTATACAGGGCCTCTGAAGGCAGGGCCCCTGGGCGGGCCCCTGGGCGGCCATGGCCCTCCCCAGGGGGGGCCTAGGCATGGGTGCGTGCAATTGGGTGCCCCGGCAGGCGGGGCACCTGGCCTCGCTCCTGCACGGGTGCATGGTTCTGCATGCTCTCAGGACATCTGCATTCCATCAGCCCTCTCCACTGCCAGACCAGACCCCCTCCCCCCACTGTTTGCTGCAGGATGGCCTTAAAGGTGCGATTATCCGGACAGGGAGATCGCTGTTGTGTTGTGCAGCTGGGCCGGGTCCACGCCCCATGCCTCACTCTGTTGTGCTACAATGTTGTGGTTCATGGCCGCATTCCCTGTACTCGGGACCCCTCGGTGCCCCTCCCGGTCCTGGAGGGTGTTTTTGCCGGCGGGGCTCTGTGTCATTCTCCCTGTCATGACGGACCATGGCTGGCTGCCCATCCATGGGGCTCCCGCTCCCTGGCCCCCCTGAGGCCCCCCATATCTGGACCTTCCATGAGACCATGTCTCTGTGTGACCTGTGACATACCCCGGCCGTGCAGCTGCTCCTGGGCACCCCGGGCAGCCATGCGGGTGCCTATGATAGCATAAACTCTGGTCTCCATTACTTTGGCTATGAGGTGAGTGCTCGTGATTGCCGGATGCATACGGAGGCCCTGGGGCTTGTTCGCTTCCCTGAGGGGTGCATCCCGGGCCAGCGGTGCTCCCATGTGCCCTGGACCGGGGCAGAGACCATGTCTGCGCTGGTAGTGTGCGGTATGGGCGCCTACACGGAGTGCCTTGCTGAAGGTGGCCCTGCCTTAGCCATGTCCTACTTTTCCTGTGTTCATGGGGCGCGTGGGTACCAGTGCACCCGTGGGGCGGTGTACCATCGGCTGCTGGAGCTGGGACATCTTCCTTGGCCCCCTTCCACTGCCTGCTGTGTGCCAGAGCCTTCTGCGGTGGAGCTGTCAGCCCTGTTGGGGGTGTGGGCCCATGTGGACGTCCAGCTGGCTCTCACCATGCATGATCCCTTCGAGGCCTACTACCTGATCGCCCACCACATGTCCTTGCAGGGGTACCNAGCCTTCTGCGGTGGAGATGTCAGCCCTGTTGGGGGTGTGGGCCCATGTGGACGTGCAGCTGGATCTCTCCATGCATGATCCCTTCAAGGCATACTACCTGATCGCGCACCACATGTCCATGCAGGGGTACCACCGGGGCTTGCTCCATTGGCACCACCTGGTTCACCAGGTGGGGCACCAGGGCCCTGGGCGCGCTGTGGCCCCCAGAGGCTGCCTGTGACTCCCTGTGCTCCTCCTGGCCCCCCTGGTGTCATGCTCCCATGTGGGCCCCCACCACGGGCCAGGGGGGGGCGTCCCCACTGGCTGCTCCCCCCCTGATGTCTCTGCTGTGCTGTGCACCTGCCTGCTTCATGGGGTGCTGCTGCCCCTGGCTGTGGCCCGGGGCCCCCTCCGGCCCCCCCAGTTGCCCTTCCAAGTGCCTGGGTGGCCTCTCTGACCCGCCCGTGTCCAGGTGCCTGTCCGCATCCACCGGCGCTGCCACCTGCTGCGGGCCCACCCCATCTTGGGTGCTTGTGTGATCTGGTGGTTGGGCCCCCCCAGACTGGGCCATGGTGCTTCCCCGGGGGGGTTCATGTCGTTGGACCTGGAGCACCTCTCCGCCTGTCTTGGGTGCCCTCCCTCTGCCCCTCTGTGACTGTGGGGCCACCGGTCCCCTCCTGGACCGTCTCTGCCAGGCGCGCTGTGCCTTGCGGGCCCCCATCATGCCTTGGTCCTGGGGTCCTGGCCCCCCCTTTCTGAGACTGCCTGTGTTGCTGTGGGGGTGCCTATGTGGACTGTGGTGCTGTGGGTGTGGGGGGTTGCTGCAGCCTGTGTCCTGCCCTGCCCCTTTGCGGTGCCCCCTGTCTTCCATGTCCCCCCCTGCTCCCGTTGTTCCTTGTGCTTTGTCCGGGAACCCCTGCCCCCCCTTCCCGACCTTTCCCTTGGGTGGGTGCTCCTGCGTGTGCATTTGTGTGTGTGTGTGCCCGGGCGTGTGGTCATGCTGTGTGTTGGGCTGTGGGACCTCTGTGTGTGTGCACCTGCTGAGTGCGGTACCTGTCCGCCTCTTGTCCCTCTTCCCCCCTCCCTTCCTGTTTCCCTTGTGTGGGCGTTCCCTTGTGTGCCTTTTGGCTTCGTTTGCCCTCAGGCAGCCATGTCTGTGTCCCGCCCCTACCCGGTGTCTTCTGGGTGTTTTGACCACGCCCGGGGATTGGCGTCACATCTGTTGTGCTGCTCCAATCCGTGATGTGTCGGCCCGATTCCCGGTCATGGTCCCGGTCCCGTCACGTCTGTTTGGGGCTTTTATTTGCCCCGGGGCATGGTTGTTTTGTTCACCCCCACTGGGGATCCACTGCAGTGAACCGCCCACCCGTAACATCTGAAATCACCCAGTGTCCCATGGGGAGCCCTAGAAGCATGGTTGGAATTGACCCCATGTGGGTATTGACCGTGGTGAATATCTGGTGGCCCCCGAACAGATGTTCAGGGCACTTTGGTCCCGCCGTGGGATTGACCATGGTTCACTGTGGTTGAGTGTGATCTCGTAACATCGGAAAATACCCCGTGTTACAGAACACTGAACAGCGTTATGTCTAAAGACACACATTATAGGTTGTTGCATGCAAGCAACGCCTCTTGTAACTTGAACACTGGGTGATTTCAGACGATACGGGGCCCTTTGGCCCCGTACCGGAACCACCGGCTTCGTTCCCCGCCGGGGTCACCCCATAACGGCACAACAGACGTGCCGGGGGGATCCCGGTGGGGAAAGTGGGAGGGGCCGGGGCCACGCGGCGCAATGTGCGGCCGCACGGCCCCGCCCCCTCCACGCACCCCGCCGCCCACCCTCCGAGGAGACGGGCGGGCTGCGGGGCCATTGCGGGCGCCGCGTCGGGCCAGAAGCGCCGTGGCCCGGGATCCCGCCGGGGATCCTGGGCCGTGGTGCACGGCCAGACGTGACTTTTCGTTGGTCCCGGCCCAGGGTCCATTTGACCACGCTTCCCGGGACCTTCCCCTGGCTAGCCCGGGAAGCGTGGTTCGAACGGACCCCATGTGGGGATTCACCGTGGCGAACATCTGGCGTGCCGCGAACAGACATTCGAGACATGGTGACCACAGGTGGGTATTCACCGTGGTTCACCGTGATCTTGTAACGTCTGAAGACACCCACTGTTTTGTTTGGGTTTGTTCTCAGTAATAGCCACATAGAGTTTTGCCCTATGATTAAAGCATCATGCTCTTGATTCTACTCTATAACTATAGTAACGTGATGTGGAGAATAAGTACATTTTAGTTTTATTTTTCAGATGCATAGCTAAGAGAGAGAATCATAAGAGAGAATGAAGCGACATGTCCTTGGCCCCGCTACACCATACTCTCCCTTCATTGACCTTCCTTTAGAAAAAGGAGAGGACGCTGTAGCAGGGCCAGTAGTCATGTAGTTCTGGCTCATTCCTGACTGGTAAAGACTGGCAGTTGAGGCTGTCTGTATGGGGAAGGTGGAAGCCATTACCCCAGGGTGCAGGGTGGAGATGGATGAGCCGGCAGCCTAGAAGATTTATTTATTTATTTATTTAATGGATTTGTACCCCGCCCCTCCTGCAAAGCAGCCTGGGGCAGCTTCCAACAATAAAATACAATAAAAACAATTTAAAACATTTCATAACAATAATGAATGAATGAATGGTTTATTATGGCCTTAGCTTCTGCCATCGGCCAAACAAGCAGACAAACAAACAAATACATGACAAACCAATAATTGATTAGCACTTTCAGAAATTCACTGCACAACTGCAATACATCCATCCACACTTACATGATCCAACTATGTCAACATAAAATCTAAAATATACGTGTATATAAGTACATACATATACAAATAACACAAATAAAATCAGCTCATTTTGTAATCTATACTTAACATAAGTTTTTACACAGGGTATACCTTAAATTCATTTTAATCATATTACCAAACAGACTATCTTAACCTTGAATTCCAAGGAAGTCATTTAGGCTACATAGTAGTCTTGAACTAAAGCTGCAGATTCAGTAGGAAAATACTCATCTCCCTAAAACAACATCTACTTAGATCTCTCTTAAAGACTAGGAGAAGAAAGGTAGAAACCGCCACTAAATCGTCTACTTGTGTTAGAGTGAATAGGTACCTGAAGTTATCATTAGCTACAGCACCCTTGCTACTTAACAATGGAACCAGCCAGGTATCACTCAATTGCGCATAATGTCTGCATCTTAAAATAACATGTTCCGCAGTTTCTACTTCTTTAAGCACACAAGAGCACAGCCGATGATTATACCTGATATTTTGATATCTGCCCTCCACAGCTGCTACCCGCAGGAGCTGAAAGCGCAGTAATGTATACATACGCCTTAATGTTTTATTGGTGAGTAAATCCAAATAAGGTTCCAGCCTAGGCATAACAATAATATTAAAATATTTAAACGGCTAAATATAATAAATAATATATAATAAATAACAAGTCAGGTGGGGGGAGCTAAAAAAAACCTCACCCTCCCCTCCCACCCTCCCCAAAGGCCTGGGCGAACAGCCAGGTTTTGCAACTTCGCTGGAATGTCAACAGGCTAGGGGCCAGGCGAGCTTCCTCCGGAAGGGAGTTCCAAAGGTGCGGCCCGGATACCAAGAATGCCCTCTCCATTTTGGCCCCCCGCTTAACACAGGGGACCTCCAAGAAGGCACCCCCGGCAGACCAAAGGAGCCGCTCTGGGGCGTGGAGGGCGAGGCGGTCCCTGAGGTATGAGGGTTCCAGACCGTGGAGGGCTTTATAGATCAACACCAAAACCTTGAACCTGGCTTGGCATGCTATCGGCAACCAGTGCAGAGCTTGGAGCACAGGTGTAATATGCTCCCGACGGCCCGTTCCTGTAAGGAGACAAGCCGCCGCATTCTTCACTAGCTGCAGCCTCCAGACCAGGAACAGGGGAAGCCCCATGTAGAGCGTGTTACAGTAGTCTAGCCTCAAGGTGACGAAGGCATGGATGAGGGAGGCTAGGTCCAGGCCGGAGATGAACGGATGCAGCCTCCGCACCAGATACAGCTGGGGGAAGGAAGCCTTAGTGACTGCCTCCACCTGCCGCTCCAGGCGCAGGTCCAAGATGAATAAAGAAAGTGTGGCTGCAGGGTTGAGGCGACTGAGCTGGCAGCCAGAGTGAGAAGCAATTAAATATTTAAAGAGACTTTGTATTGATGAGCTAAGAATCTAGGAAGGAACTGTGTAAATTGTATATAAATATTGTCCAAATTCTCTGCTGTGTATGGATTTGGGGGTTCAATGGAGCTACCAGGGGTAGTAGTCCTGTTGCCAAAAAGGGGGGAGATATTTATTGTATTTATTTATTTGAATTTATATGTGGCCTTTCCCACAATGGCTCCGGGTGGCTTACAATTAATAAAAACAAAACAATAATGACAATAAAACAATAATAAAATTCATACAATAAAACTCCCCTTCTCACCCCCCAAAACCTTCTCCTCAGTCTTCAATCCCACCCCAAACCTCCAACCAATCCCAATCCCCACATGCAAAATGCCTTTTCAAATAAAATAGTTTTGCACAACCTCTGGAAGTTGTTTAGGCCCAAGCTCAAGTGAAACTCCCAAGGAAGTGCGTTCCACAGAACTGGAGCAGCAACCATGAATAGTGAATGCCCTCCTGTGCAAACCTGTCCTATGGACAAGGGTGGTAGATCGAACCTGCAAGAAAGCATTCCTGGGTGACCGAAGGGCCTAAAATGGAACATGGTAAGACAGGTGGTCTTTCGGATATGTAACAGGACAGCGTCCCAGTGGACCATGGGCCCTTTAAGAAGCAGCTAGAGCTGGCCAGATGCAGAACTGCAAGTGCTGGAAGTGACTGTGGACAGCGCTGAAGTGAAAGCAACTGGGTGAGTGAGTGTGGCGGGAGCCAGAGCTCAGTAGAGTGGAGACACTTACAGAGGTAGGAGCTGAACTGAGCTGAGCTCTGTCTCTGGGTTTAGCCGGGGCTCAGTAGAGTGGAGACACTTATAGAGGTAGGAGCTGAGCTCTGTCTTTGGGCTTAGCCAGGCAGATGGTAATATCTGGTTGGGGATAAAGTCTATAAAAGCTCAGAGGATGTTGCCTGAGCTAACTGGGTTGCAGAGGAGTGTGCCTGACTCAGAGAGACTGAGAAAATGTGAATAAAACCCTGAAGGTGTTGTCTGGCTCGAGAGACTGTTGACTGTGTATTGACTGAAACTGTCATTAAAAGGACTTCGAGTTGAATTTCCAAAAGTGAGTAGCTTTCTGGACCCTGATTCTGTCAAGCCTCAACCAAGGCAAGTCTGTCCCTGGCACACAGGGATTATTAGGTTGGGTGGATTTGGGTTAAGGGCAGGGTTGGGGGCAAGGGGATTTTTAGATTTATTTATTTTTTATTGTAAGCTGCCCTGAGCCTTGATGGAAAGGGTGGCATATAAATTTAAATAAATAAATTTATTTAACTCAGGCTAACTTTGCCCTGGTGACTCATGCCCTGGTGATCTCTTCTACGAAATGCGAGCAGTGCTTATTGGTTGCTTACAGCTTGTTCAGAATGTGACAGCAGGGATGCTTGCTGGTTTGGGCAGCCATGGTCATATTATGCTTGCCCTGTGTTCTCTACTTTGGTTGCCTGTAGAGCAAGAGATTGAATTTAAGACTGTGCTCCTGGTTTTTAGGGCCCTGAATGGTATAGGTCCTGGCTATATTTGAGACCTGTACCTGGAACCTCACACTGATGGTTATCTGTGCTCAGAAACCACCTACTGTTTGGGGATCCTGCCATCGTGTCTTAAGTCGGCAGGCAACTGGTTGTTTACTACTTGCTGGGGCCAGCCCCTTAGTGTGGAACTCCCTCTAGACGGCTGTTTTAGTTCCTCCCTCCTTACCTTTAAAAAACATCTGAAAACTCATTTATTCTCTAGGTGCTTTTAGGATCCACTGCCAGTTCCCCCTTGATGAATTTTGTTCTCCCTCTTTACTGTCTCCTTTTAAAATTGTTTAAAATAGAATTTATATTGTTTGTTTTTTATATTTTTATGATTCTAAAGTGCTCTGAATGCCATTTGAAAGTAGGGGAGTGGTATAATTTTTCAAATGTTTTATTATTGAGTACTTGTATGGTGTGCTATTCCTGAGATCATCAGTCAACTAAACCTTGATCCTTACTTCCATGATTTCTCAGGTTATGAGGCTGTGGTGTGGCAGAGATTTTTCCAGGAGAAGAAAATAAGAAAATAGTTTCCTATGTGGGTAGGTTTGTGACAGACAAGGTAAAGTGGAGGGCTTGTCAGTGTGTGTATTAAATAGCGGTTCTTTTTCTCTTTTTCTTTTTTTCTTTCTTTCTACCCCACCATAATTTTCTATGAATTGTCAGTGATGTAGTTTAATAGGGCCCTGGAGCAAGTCGTGTTTGTGGGCCCATACCAACCAGGATACAGGGAGGAGGGGGAAATGAAGGTTGGGGGAGGGCACAGGGAGCCCTGGAGTAGGAGGGAAAGTGAGGCACCAGAATAGATCAGGGCTCTAGGGGGAGGGAGCTGGGGTAAGGGAGGGGAGGTGCAGGGGTAGGCAAGGGAAGAAGGGGAGGTGGTTGGGCTGTGGTGGTAGTCACTGTCAGACATGGCACAAGTTCCTGGATCACTGGGGAAGGCACAGGCACTGCAGTTTCATCAGAAAAATTAAGCAGGACATTTTGATGTCCAAATGGGGATGATCCTACTGGGTCCACTTGAAAGACTGGACCACTGTGAATTTTAAACTGAGCCTAATTTCTGAGGGAACCTTAGGCTGAGTTTTAAATTGTGAGTGAAATAAGCTCAGATTTTGGAGGCAGCCCTGGCACAGTACAGAAGGGAAACCTCCACTGAACAGCAGAGGGGACTAGAGATGAACATTCAAATGAAATTAGATTCAGGGAAAACTGCACATGTGCAAGAGATAGCAGTCGCCTTCCCAACGCTCCGCTCCCCCCGATTCCTGAAACCTCACCAAAATCCAATATCAAAGGGCCAGCCTACCTGAACCTGAGTGGAGAGCATGGGGAGAACTAAAGGAGCCCCGGAAAACAAACAGACAGCAGCCGCGATGGATAAGTACTGCCAGGTTAAACCGGCACCCCCCATCCCCCAAACAAACGGAGCGGACAAGATGGCAGCGGCCACGTGCCAAATGGAGGGGAGGCCTATGGGGGAGACAGAGGCAGAAAGAGAGGATAAAATCCTTACAGCACTAGCTGACATCAAGGCTGTGTTGGCAGCTGCTGACCTTGCCCGGGAGCAGTTGCTAAATGAAATTGTGAAGCTCCAGCAAGCGGAGCAACAGGGAAGGCAAAAGACTGAGGCACTAGCTAAAAGGGTGGAGGCAATGGAGAGCAGGATATCTGAGATTGAGGACAGGGCCTTGAGCATCCAGGATCAGAAAATAAAATTGTGGACATGATTAAAATGCTAGAATCCAGAAGTGAAGATCATGAGAAAAGGTTGCGGAGATCTAACTTGAGATTCATGGGGGTCCCTGAAGGGGTGGAGGGAAGAGATGTGATATCCCTGATGTGGACCATCTTAGAAGCAGTCTTCCCAGAAGAACCTACTATACACAAACCCAAAATTGAAAGGGCCCACAGAGCCACAAGGCCAAAACCTAAAGAAGGAGAGCCCCCCAGGGCAATCATTGTGATGTTCTTAACATTCCAAAATAAAGAGGAGATCCTCAGATTAGCAAGAGGGAAGAGTTCTCTGGAATATCAACAGAACAAAATCAGAATATTCCCAGACTATGCTGGTGGAACAATGGTAAAGAGGAGGAAGTGGGCACAATACTTTGCTGAGCTGCACCAATTAGAGCTTAACCCACAGTTATGGTTCCCAGCCAGGATGACAATTCTATAGAGGGGCAAGTGAAAGATCTTCATAGAAACAGCAACGCTGGAGAAATTCCTCCAGAGGCATGTGTGAAAGCAAGCTGAGCCCAACTGAAAGCATGAAGTGGCCCGCACATTATCTTCTACATGAAAGTGAGGAAATCAGTATATTATTTATGAAGTTATGTAAGCATATGTCTCTAAAAAGTTGTAATATGTGGACATTACCACCTCAAGGAGTTTGGTGAAAGGACATGAAAGGGGGGGAGGGATGGTAACTATAGCCCTCAATGTGAAAGGGGAAGGGGAAGGAAGAAAAAGGGGAGGGGGAAAACTAATTGATGTTCTCAAGGAGCAGTGGAAATGGAGACAATGCAATGGAATAAGGGGGGGGAGGGAGGAGGAGGGAAACCAGGGATACTAAAGGAAAATGAGTAAAAGACAAACTCATAACCCCGACAGAGTCCTCAGGAGGGGAAGAGGAGATTTTTCTCAAAATATAGTTTACAGGTTAAAAGGTTTGGTTTGGGATCCAGGAACAGGGAGGTCAAAGGTCAGGCTAAATACTAGCGGCGGGATCACCGGCATTTCCGGTATCCGATAATGTCGGTACTGGGCGTACCGGCATTATCGGATTCAACCCGGTAAATCCAGTCCGGTTACCGGATTCCGGGTACTGGATTTTTGTTTACATTGCAGCCATTTAAATGAATGGTAGGGCTGATGCGGCAACAGCTGTTACCGCTCCGCGATTCCATTCCTAAACCTCAGCATCCCAGGTTGCGCCTCGCAGAATTCCACGCGGTACTCTGCGATTCTGCATTTTTTTCACTACAAGAATTTGCAGATGCGGAATGTATGTGTTTCGCCGATTTCTTCATCGTTACCATTGCCGTATACAATCAGCGGTCTTTTCCCGCGTTCCACCAATTTAATATATGAGCCACAGGCATGAGCGCTTATCGCGGTTCCACGAAGGAAGTATGGGTCATACTGTACTATTTTGTGCTGCCGCTGCAGCGCCACTGTGCGAGTGATGCACGCTGTCACGCTGTCGCTGAGATGCTGAGCTGACTGCTGCTAGTGCTGTGCTACTGTCTGTGTGTCTCTCTTTGTACNTGCAGAATCCGCCATCCGCCACTTGGTCATCCCCCCCAGCACGGCTGTTCCCCAGCCGTGTCTATTTCCCCATGTGGTTCCCCCCGACCCCAACACCGAGTCCAGGGCAGAAATTGGATGCCTTGAACAAATTATGTCCAGAATGGGCTTTGGGGGAGCCTTCCTTAGGTGGATAAAGGCAATATATAAAGAGTCAAAGTCAAAACTTATAATAAATAACTGTCCATCTGATGCCTTTAGGCTTTACAGAGGAACAAGACACGGTTGCCCCCTGTCCCCTCTGCTGTTTGACTTGGTGCTGGAATTACTGGCGATAGCAATAAGGCAGGATGAAAGAGTCACTGGGATTCAAGTAGAAAATAAGGAGCATAAAATAGCGATGTTTGCGGATGACACTGCTATTTTTAGGGGACCCAATAAAGTCCACTGCACCCCTGATGCAGCTGATTCAAGAATTTGGAGTAATATCAGGGTACAAAATAAGTACGACAAAATCATATGCACTTATCTATGGAAATTATGCTAGTCAGAAGTAGGGCTGTAGCGGAATGTCACAGTGGTAGCTATTTCTGCCGGAAACAGCATTTCCGCAATTAGTGGTACAGCGTGGCAGAGGCTTTCCTTCCGCTAGTTTCATTCTGCTACTTCCGCAGTTCTGCTAATTTCATTCTGCTACTTCCACAGACTTTGCAAAATAGCAGAAATGTGACATTTTCGCTACTTCCACCATTCCGCCAGTGCCACAAAATAACGGAACAGCGGTTTTCCGACAGTTTCCAAAATTTCCCCGCAATTCCACAATTTGCAGAATGCCGGTGGAATTAGCGGAATGTCCTCAGAAAAGTTGCGGTGTGGCGTGGGCTGTTCCGAAATGGCGGAATGGAATCGCGGTGTGGTAACAGCTGCTGCCACATCAGCCCTAGTCAGAAGGATGGTATAAAAAACATATTGCCCTTCCCTGAAGAGTTTCAAGCAGTAAAATACTTGGGAGTAATGCTGCCAAGACAATTAGGTCAGTTATATAAAGAAAACTTTTCAAACCTACCACAACATCTCAATATAGAGATGGTGGACTGGAAGGATCTGCCATGTACATGGCTAGGGAGGGTGAACTTATTCAAAATGATAATTTTACCCAAGATTCTCTACAAGATGATGGCATTGCCAATTCACTTACCAGAGGCCTTTTTAAAGGCGTGTGATAGATTAATAAAAGAAATAATATGGAGGGGTGGGGGGCAAACCCAGGATTAATAGGCAGTCACTGATGCTTATTAAGGAAAAGGGAGGGATAAATCTCCAAGATATGCGGCTTTACCATAAAGCAGCAACACTCGGGACCTTAAATACTTGGTACAATCAGCTGGAATCGATTAAATGGGGAGAGATAGAGCAACAAACTTTAACCAATGTGAAACTGAGTAATATTATTGTTGACGAGGGATCCCCAGATAAAAAAATATTGAAGAAACACCCTTTTGCATGGACAGCATGGCTCAACTGTCAGAGAATAGTTAAGAAAAGCAAGTTAGACAAAACGCAGTTTCCATACTCATGTGTAGACCTCCATAGGCTCCAGCAACATCAGCTAGCAGCTCACCTGAGGGAATAAATAATAAAGGATTAACAAAAGTAAAAAAATTGTTTCTGGGAAAGGAAATGATGAGTAAAGAGGATCTAGAGGCCAAGCTGGGGGAAAGGATAGAGGCGTTCAGCTACCTGCAACTCAGACAGACACTCATTAGAACTGATCAAAGAGGGAATTATGTGAGAAATCCCAGTAAGATAGAGCAAGTATTGTTTGAAAGAACTGCGATAAAGGGCAGGTTAGCCCGAATTTATAAAGTCCTGAAAGAAATTTGGTATGAAAAACAAATTAAGTTTATACAGAAATGGAAAAAAGCCCTGAGTATTGAGGGGGAGCAGGTCGGTTGGAGCGCAGTGGCAGTGTCAGCGGTGAGGAGAACCCCTGGGGACAGCCCTGCACTATCGGTGCCGTGACTTGGAGAGGGGCGGGGTTACCTCCCCCGTGTACTGCCCTGGGAGATACTAATTGCTCAAGGTTCTCCGGCAGCTGAGGAGCAGGTCAGTTGGAGTGCAGTGTCAGTGTCAGCAGTGAGGAGAACCCCTGGGGACAGCCCTGCACTATCGGCGCTGTGACTTGGAGAGGTGTGGGGTTACCTCCCCCGTGTAGTGCCCTGGGAGATACAAATTGCTCAAGTTCTCCAGCGGCTGAGGAGCAGGTCGGTTGGAGCACAGTGGCAGCATCAGTGGTGAGGAGAACCCCTGGGGACAGCCCTACACTATCGGCACCATAACTTGGAGAGGGGTGGGGTTACCTCCCCCGTGTAGTGCCCCGGGAGATGCAAATTGCTCAAGGTTCTCTGGCGGTGCCGGAGGCGCGCGCCTGGGCAGCGCGCCTAAGAGCTGTGGGTGCAAGGGAACACCCTTGTGCACACGGCCTTAGGCGTGGGCCGGGTGCAGGGGTTGCTGCATCATTGCTGCCATTTGCAGTGTTTATGCTTTGCACCCACGAAGGATGATGGGGAAGCTAAAGCAACGGAGATGAGGCCCAGGGGAGGACCCTGAGGTCCCCCCCCGAAACAACAAAAAATGGACCAATTTACTACACCTATATCATCGCGTTTGGTGGACCTTGTGGACCTTGCACCGCCTTTAACGGACCTCCAGTTAAGTAATTGATTTACTCCTCTATCGGTCTCTGTAAGTGAAGAAGGGAGACTGGTGGCCTCTCTGGTTGAGCGGCCCCATGGGGATTCCCCCCTTCCCCAGGATCATGGCCTAAGGTCATCCCAACTGAAGTCCATGAGACAGAGGGGTATTCCCACTCAATTTAACATAGAGGACCCTTGTTGGAATACAAAAATGATGGATCAGACTATGCTTATTTGTAAAACCCTTCAGTTTATTTTTGCCCAACTTAAAATTTTGTCACAATCAGTAGAGGGCAGGATTGTGGGCTCTGATAGGGGGTCATCTCTCTCCCAACTACCCCTTCACGGAGGTTCTGTGGGGAAGGAAGGCCTCGAGAGAAAGCCTGAGTGTAAAAATTCAATCCCCCGGCATGTGGGAACTAGGGTCTCTGAATGCGCTCAGAGTGTTCCCCACCAAGGAATGTATGGTGGGGATGGGGATGCTGGATTCATTTCTGTCACAACTCTGTTGCATTCTCTGTGTCCCTGCTTCTCTCCAGGACCACTCCCCAGTGGACCACTCCCTTCTTAGTGGTATGACATTTGAGATCTCTTCTGCACATTTCCTTCTCCCCTAGAGACATTGTGAATATCAGGGTTATCCAGCGGGGTTCGGAGGTCCACAAGTATGTGGTATCCTTTAGAAATAGCAGGATCCCGGAATGTATATGGGCAGGCACCTCTCGCCTTGCTGAAAAAGGTATCTATGTCGCTAAGATCTATATTAACAAAGATATGCTGGAACTGAGGAATATAGCACAGGGAAAACAGGGACAGGGGACTATGATTGGCAGGAAGTCCCCGTAATGCCCTATTGCAGCTGGAGACAGTGAGGGATTTTCTGGAACCACTCCCCAAAGCTGTCATCATTTGCTCCCCAGGAGCTAGCTGGATGGGGGCAATGTTGGTATGGGGGAAACGTCTAAGGGTCAGGAAGAGATGGATATCGTTGCCCCACTATTGGCATCTGAGCCAACTCATAGCGTTCCCTGATCGTTGGGGGAAATGGATCAAGCTCTGGTGGTCAGAGCGATAGGCCATGGGTAAAATCAAGTTTCTAATCAATCTCTCCCCACGGCCCCTATTAGTGGGTTTGTTGAGACATTGCCCAAGGAGGTCCCACACCCCACTTCCCATCCTCAGCCTATACAGGTCGTTGTGGAGGTGGTGCAGCCGCCTTTGGAGGATTGTCCAGAGATTATTTGTGTAGAAGGGGATCACGATTCAGGCAGGGTGTGTGTGTGGGAAACCCGGGCCTTAGTGTGCCTGAGGAGACTAGTATGCAGTGGGATAAATTTCGGGTACTTGATGAATGGGAGTTGAGCGTTTTGCCTCAGCCCCTTCAGAACAGTTGCTCTAGTTGGGCCTCTGAGGGTCCTAAACCACCTCCCCCCAGCCCCATTTTAGTCCACTCTGGTGATGAGGTGTCCCCTTTGGTGTTGGTGTTGGTGCAGGAGGAGGAGCCGATTGATAGTACGATCACTTCCTGTGTGGTTTGGGAGGCAATGTCCCAGGGTGTTTTGGGGCTGGGGGGAAGTCCCCAGAGGGAACCTTATTATTTCCACAGGTAGGGAGGATTCCTTAGGCTCCAGTAAGACAAAAATGGACTGACGCCCTGTTGAGAAGGTGGCTACATCACCCAAACTTCTTTCTTGGAATGTGGCTGGATGGAGTTCCAAGTTGACAAATCCTGACTGTTTAGCCTTCTTGAGGGGCCATGACATTCTGGTTGAGGAAACTTGGAGTATGGATGACATTGCATTGGGGGGCAATATAGTGTTTTCTGTCCTCCCAATGGGAGGCCCAACTTCCCCCCTCCCTGGGATGGCAACAGGCTGCTGTGGCTGCCTTATTAATCTTTCCGAGGTCAACATTTTGTTGTTCTGCGTATATATACCCCCAGTTAGCTCCCCTTATTACATGGATGATATACGGCAGGAGTTAGTCACCCTTATAGATCTTGTTTGCAGCATTTACCCAATGGGGGGGGGGTTATATTGGCTGGGGATTTTAACGCAAGGTTGGGGGCCTCTGATAGTGATCTGTGACACCAGGGGGGGTCTTGGCTGAATGATGAACTTTCCTCACTTATGCCTCGGGTGATGAAGGATGGGGGAATATATTAAAACGGCCTATCGTTGGCCAAGATCATGGGGTCCATGGACCTGTATATATTGAATGGTAGATGGTGGAGTGACCATCCATGTGATTATACATTTATATCCCCAAAGGGCTCTAGCTCCATTGATCTCTGCCTGATCTCCGCTAACCTTATCCCCTGGGTGGAATTCTTTAAAATTAGTCATCGTTGGGAAAGTGATAATCAGCCGGTCAACTTAACCCTTCAGTATATTTGGGAGGAGAGGGAAGGGGACCCGGACCCCCCCCCCACTATAGACTCTGGGGGGTGTACTATTCGTCGGCGTTGGGATGAGGCATTGGAAGCCTCACTAAAGTCACTAGTAAGCTCTTCTCTGGGTTTGCAATTAGCTGCAGGGGTGGTGGAGGCAAAATCGCATGATGCTCTGCTCGGTAAGTTCCAAGAGCTGGTAGATGAGATGGTTCCCTTCCTAGTAAGGCAGGGTGCCACCACCCTCAATAAGGCTAATCCCAGCCCGGAGTGGTACTACAGGGAGTGCAAAACACTGAGAGGTGGTCTCAGAAGGGTCCATGGATGCTTCAGAGTATCTTTCAGCCCAGCCCTGATAAGGGAACTGAGAAAAGTTAGATCCAACTACAATGCGTTGTTGAAGGCCAAGCGTGACCAATATTACATCCTTCAATGGGATGCTTTGGATAAAGCTTCCCATGCTATGGACTCTAGGAAATTCTGGGGGGATGGTGAGGGGAATAGGCCAGCCTAGCCCTGGGGGGAGTAGGACCCTGATAGGAACTCGGACATGGAAGATCATTTCTCAGCTCTCTATTCCTCTCAAGGGGGTGAAGAAGATAGGGCAGAGTTATTAAGTGCCTTCCCCGACTGGGATCCAGTTGATCCAGCCCAGGTCATGGAACTTATTGGTGAGCTCAATAGGGGCAAGGCGCCCGGGATAGACCATATCCCCTCGGATTTTTTGAAGGTTGCAGTGGACTGGTGGGCCACAATTTTAGCTGCCCTTTTAACCAGAATTAACACTACAGGTCGTCCCCCTCTCCTATGGTCCCAGGCTATAGTGGTTCCGATTTTTAAAAAAGGCAACCCTAAGGATCCCACAAATTATCGGCCAATTAGCCTCTTATGCATAATTAGCAAACTTTATTCAAAATTCTTGCTACGGAAGTGCGAGGTGTGGCTGAGGGATGCTGGGATCATTTGCAATGAACAAATTGGATTTAGGGGAGGGGGATGTCTACAGCGGACCACTGTTTTCTCCTGACCCATTTGATTCATAAATATATGGGTTCTAGGGAATCAATATTTGCAGCCTTCATCGATTTGAAGACCGCTTTCGATTCCATCTCCCGTGATAGGCTTTGGCAAAAGCTGAATGGTCTCCACATAGAGGGTAGACTACTGTATCTTATACAGCTGCATGTTGGGACCTCTTTGAGGGTGAGGCTTGACAACGAGGGGAATTTGTCCAATGTTATCCTTTCAGGGAGGGGCATAAATCAGGGTTGTACCCTGGCTCCAATACTCTTCAATATATATTTGAATGATTTAGTAGGAACCATGGCAGGCACTCAATTTCATCCTCCATTTGCTGGGGATACTAGCATTTCTTGCCTGCTCTACGCAGATTACATGGTGCTTCTCTCCTGAACATGAGTGGCTTGTGTCGTCTTCTGGTTGCTCTTGGGAAGTACTGCGATGAAAATTTGCTCTATATTAACTACGGGAAGACCAAAGTGTTGGTCTTCTCTAAGAAGAGAATCAAGCATAATTGGTGAGTAAATGGGGTCAATATAGAACAAACCATAGCTTTTAAATATCTTGGCCTCGTGTTCCAGGCAAATGGCAAATGGACCTTGCAAGCCCAGGCCTCCATGGACAAATAAAACAATTTAATACGTGCCCTGATGTCCTTTTTCGATCCAAGGGAGGGCAGCTGGTATGCCCGGCAATTAAAATCTTTAAGTATCAATGCATCTCTCAGCTGTTGTTTGGTTCCCCTCTTTGGGACTTGGACAAAGTGAAGGAGCTTGAGAAGCTTCAGGCTTCTTTTTTAAGGTCCCTTCTGGCTGCTCCACCCAGTACCCCATCAGTTGTCTTCAGGGCGGAGTGTGGGCTTCCCCCAGTTAGAGTGGGGGTCTGGCAAGGAGCCTTCACCTATTGACTCAAGCTAGTTTTCAAGATGGCAGCCCCCCCCTCAGTAATAATAAAGGATTAACAAAAGTAAAAAAATTGTTTGTGGGAAAGAAAATGATGAGTAAAGAGGATCTAGAGGCCAAGCTGGGGGAAAGGATAGAGGCGTTCAGCTACCTGCAACTCAGACAGACACTCATTAGAACTGATCAAAGAGGGAATTATGTGAGAAATCCCAGTAAGATAGAAGTATTGTTTGAAAGAACTGCGATAAAGGGCAGGTTAGCCCGAATTTATAAAGTCCTGAAAGAAATTTGGTATGAAAAACAAATTAAGTTTATACAGAAATGGAAAAAAGCCCTGAGTATTGAGGGGGAGCAGGTCGGTTGGAGCGAATTCAGCGAACTCTGAAGACAAATTCAGAAATTCTTGGTTTACCTGAGTGGAGGCCAAATTGAAATCTCTGGGGATTGATCCTGGGGCGTTGGAGGCCCTCAGGTTTAAGCGAGCTAAAAGGTTGATATTAACCAGACTATATCACCCGACAGGCGGAGAATGCTGCCTTGGGGGAAGTTAGAGTGTTGGGCCCCTATGATCTGGTGTCCAACAAATCAGGGGTTCCAATGCCTTATCTGGAACATAATTTCCCAGCCAAATTTAGGAGACCTCTTATGCTCGCAAGATTCAATATGTTCCCGTCTGCCATAACTGAAGGTCGCTATAAGGGGACCCTCATGGTGGAACATGTTTGCCGCTGTGATCAGCGATCTATTGAATCTCTCGAACATATGATTCTTGATTGTCCTTACTATACCTTGCTGCGGGAAAAATATGTGCACCTTTTGATTGTAAATGTATGGGGCAGAGGTGCACGTTTAGTGGTCAAATATTTACTGGAAGATCGTGATTTGGGTGTCTCCACCAAAATAGCCCTGTTTCTCTGGAAGATTTATACTAATAAGCTCAGGGAGAAGCAGGCCTCCATTTAGAATAACATGCTGGAGTTTTGTTGTCTCAACCCTGGTTGCTATGCTGAGCCTGATGAGTCCTGTTACTGGGTGTAAAACCTGAGTGCGTTATATTTTTCTTTAGCTATTATTTTATTGATGGTATCCCGCCTTGGTGGGAATTCTATTCCCATTTTACCTTTACTTTATTTTATTAATTTTAATTAATTAACTGTTCATTATTATTATCATTATGTACTGTGGACATGTATTTCTGGCTCTATTTTGGAAGTTATCTCCCTTTTTGCAATGACTTATTGTCATACAATAAATAAATTGGATTGAATTGAATATTGAGGTCTCAGAAAAAGAGGAGGCGACTATTATTGACTATATGCATAATAGTGCGTCCTCGCTCAAAATTAAAGAATGCCAAATCAAACTAGTGGGTAGATACTATCTAACCCCTATGCAATTCAGACACCCCAATACAGGGGATAAGAGTCTATGCTGGAGAGGGTGTGGGGAAGAGGGAATGTACATACAATGTTGGTGGAAGTGTGAAAGAGTTAAACCATTATGGAAATGTGTATGGCAAAAAATGGAAGCAATGACCAAAGTGACTATACCTTTTCGCCTGGAGATTGCGCTTCTGGGCTTATTCCCAGAAGTGAAAGTTTTGCAGAAGCACAAGGATTCATGTTTGGTGTTTATTCAGCAGCCAAAAAGATCATAGCAACACACTGGAAAGACAGCAAGGAGCTAACAGAAGGTGAACTTATGAATACGATGGGGTATCATCTAACAATGGAAAAAATTGCAGCAAACCTTCTGGATAAAAAAGAAGCCTTTACAGCAAAATGGTTCCTGTGTGTGTGCGTTATGACCAACTCGAACTTACCAGGAGATGAGCGAGCTTACCTATTTGACTATTATATCTAGAAAAGGAAAGAAAAGCAACCAAAGCAAAGACTGGATCCCAAGGTTCAGGATGAGACTGTTCTTTAATGTTCCTTTTTCTTTTATTGTTTATTCGTTCTGATGTTCAATGATATCAAAGTTATATCTGTTTGTTTTAATAATAATAAATAAAAAAATCTTTAAAAATATTAAATTAGATTCAAATCCATTGCTGATTAGGATCTGTAATTTATGGATTTGGATCCCACTGAAGTCAATAGGAATTTTTCCCATTAAAGTCAATGGAAAAATGATGCATACTCCCATCCGTAGTCCCTCTCGGGGGAACTAACCTCCCCTCGGGTCCAACCTCACCTACCCCCATCCCCTGGGGCCCTGGAATGGTACATATGTACCAGCCACAGAAGGCTTGACTGAAGCTTTGCTGGACTGACACTGGTTATGTAGTGCTTCCCAGCATGCTTCCTTGCTGTGGCATGCTTCTGAGCTCCCTTCTCCAGATTGCACATGTGCAAAATGGTTGTCGGAGTCATTTTGCACATGCACAGCCCTTTTCCAAAATGGCAGTGGAAGTATTACTGCCATTTTGGAAAATGGTAGCCATTCTGTGCAGGCACATCAGCTATTTTGCGCATGCAAAACCTTGTCCAAAATAGCAGTGACACTGCCACTGCCATTTTTGAAAAGGGCTGCGGATATGCAAAATGGCCACAGTGGCCATTTTGGACATTCACACTCTGCAGCAGGGAGATCAGCAGTAGGGATGGGTGAACAGATCGCGGTTTGGGTTCGGCCGTTCAGTTCGGCTGCGTTCAGTTCGTCCATTTGGTTCGTGCGTTCAGTTTGTCTGCGTTCGGTTCGGCCGTTCGGTTCAGCCGTTCGGTTAGTTCGCTGGGTTCGGGTTCGGCCGTTCTGTTTGGCCGTTCGGTTCGGCTGTTCAGGAAATGTTATGGGTATTTTTTTTTGTT
This sequence comes from Sphenodon punctatus, assembly GCA_003113815.1. Classification (NCBI taxonomy): domain Eukaryota; kingdom Metazoa; phylum Chordata; class Lepidosauria; order Sphenodontia; family Sphenodontidae; genus Sphenodon; species Sphenodon punctatus. Next base: position 406,849 of record QEPC01008723.1, read on the forward strand.
TTTATATGGTTTTTTGTTTTTTTATTGGGTTTATATGGTTTTCTTTTGTTTTCTATTTGGTTTTTTTGTTTTTGTATGGTTTTTAAAAAAAAAAATATAATATTATATATATATATATATATATATATATACACTAAATCTAACTGCTATTAACTATTCTAAATGCTATGAACTAAATGGATTATCTAATAAGTACACAGGTCTACTCCTACAAACACTAAAACTAAATCACTAACGCTATCTCTATCACTAAGCTAGCTCCTACAACTACTATCCCTAACCTATCTATCTATCTATCTATCTATCTATCTATCTATCTATGGGATGGGGGGGAATCACAAACACAAGGTTTCAGTTTAAGGTTTAAGTTTCATTTCAGTACAAAACTGAAATGAAACTTAAAGCAATCTAATAATCCTACTCAACGCCTGCTGTTCAGGAACAGTGACTAGCTCAGAAGGTGTTGGGAAGGGGGGAGGCAGATAGTTTCATTTCTTGCAAGCCTCTCCACCCCTGGTGCCTGGAAGTCTGCTCCTCAGTGACTAGTACTACCCCTCCCTGTCACCTTACAGTGAACCTTTTTTTGCCACCTGAACTCACCCGAATGCAATCCGAACTGACTGAACTGATCGGCCATTTCACCGTTCGGTGTTTGGTTCTGTTTGGTATGTTCATGTTCGGGTTCGGGTTCGCGTTTGGTCGTCCGAACAGGCTGAGTTTGGGTCAAACTCCAAACTTCTGAACCGCGTTCGCCCATCCCTACTCAGCAGCACACCATGGTGAGAGAACCTGTCTGGAGCCCCTGACCCAACAGCAGCGGCAGGCCAGTGATGCTTCAATCAAGCCGTCCAAGGTTGTTAAGTAACACTCCAGGGCCCTGGAGAATGGGAGTGGAAGGAAACTCAGATCCATAACAGGGGATCTGCAAATGGTAGGTACCTGCTATGGGCTGCTTTGGATTAATCCATAATGGCCTGTTATGGGTCATTACAGATTAATCCAAACCCAAAATGGACATCCTTAGAAGGAACACATGGACATATTTTTGGGCTGGAATGGGCTGAGTAGCTTTGAAGAGAAACACTGGGTTAGTAGGGATGTGTGAACACAGTTCAGATGTTCGGAGTTCGGGCCGAACTCAGCCTGTTCGGACGACCGAACTGAACGTCCGAACCGAATGTTCGAATGGCCGAACACTTCGGAAAAGTTCAGATGAGTTCAGGGGTGGGAAAAATGTGACTTTGGGCAGGAAAAATGTGTCTGGAAGGGGGAGGCAGCTGAGGAGCAGACTTCCTGGCAACAGGGGTGGAGACCAGGGGTGGTTTCCGGGCCAAATTATACTGATATCATTTTTTTTTTTCAATTTTGGTATCGGTATCGATAGCACTATTTTCAGATGTTCGGCCAAGCTGTAGGGATGTATGAACAGAATCGAGTTCAGAAATTCGGTTTGGTTCAGAAGTTTGGCTTGGTTGACCGAACTATTCAAGTTCGGTTCGAACTCCGAACTTCCGAACAAAGTTCAGAAATTCAAACCCCATTGAACTAAATGGAATATTATCTTTTAGGGATGGGCAAACAGAGCCGAGTTCAGAAATTCTGTTCAGTTCGGTTCAAAAATTGAGTTTGGTTCAGAAGTTCGGTTTGGTTGACCAAGCTGGTTGAGTTCGGTCTGAACTCCAAACTTCCGAACCGCTTTCGCCTATCCCTAGCATTTGACTTCTGAAAAGCTGGGGGAGTGGGGGAACTGGGAAGATATTCCCATTTTCTGTAGCTGCTGGGTAATTTCAAATTCCAGTAGCAAGGAGCTGAATATCACTTTTTTCACAATGGTGAAGGTCAGGGATGGGGCTTTAGGGGTTGGGTGCATTTGGGGCACACCCTTCTCAGTTTAGACCCTTGTTACACTGTGAGGCTTGACAAGGCAGACAGGTGCAGATTCATGTGCTTGTTTTTACCTACCTATATGTATGTGTAGCTGAAGCAGGTACCCGTCTTCACTGTGTTTTCCTCATTGTCATCAATGGGGAAAATGTAGTGAACACATGTCCCTGGCTTTATGTTGTGAATGTAATGTCTCAGAGAATTTCAAAAGGATTTAAAGTTCCCATTAACTGAGGATGCTGAGTTGTTCTGGAAAATTGGTTCCACAGGTCAAAATGCTTGATATTTAGCCATTTAGTACATTTGAAAATCTAACCTCTGTTTTGGTGCCTGTATAGGAATCTGCGCTCTTCTGAAAAATCTGTAGGGATGTGCGAACGCCATTCAGAAGTTCAGAGTTCGGACAGAACTTGGTCCGTTTGGATGACCGAATCCGAACCTGAACTGACCGAACCAAACCTGATACCCAAATCTGAAACAACTGAACAGTTCAGTCGGTTCGGATCAAGTTCGGATGAGTTTGGGCAGGAGAAACGTGACCCCTGAATGACACGGGGGGGGGGTGGTAGCTGAGGAGCAGACCTCCAGGCACCAGGGGTGGAGAGGCTTGGAGTAGCAGCCAGCCTGCCCAATCACCATCCCTTTTCTCCTCAGACCACTGGCTTCACAGTCTGCAATTGGACATGGGGTATGGGGGGGAGGGCTAGGCTGCACGGAGCTGATAGGGCTTGCAGTGAGGCGGGCGCAGCAAGTAACAAAACTCATTGCCCTCCCCCTTACAACACCTTTTGAGCTAGTCACTGTTCCTGACAGCAGGTGTTTTCAGAAGTCTCCCTCTCCCAGCAGTTTGTGTACCTCCCAGCTCCACAATCCATTGCCATCCTCCTCCTATTTCATGCATCCAACCCATTTACCTCCATATTATCATTTATTTAGATTATATTAGATAGATTTAGGTGCTATATTTACCCCTCCCTGTGTTCTTCCTCCCCCCTCCATATAATCCTTTCCCTCTCCCTCTATATATTCCATCCCTGATTCCCTTCCCCTGCTTTTGGATTTATTTAGAATAGGATTATTAGATTGATTTAGGTTTCATTTCAGTTTTGTACCCCTCTCTGTGTTCTTTGTGTTCCCCCCCACCCCTATTTAATATTGTATAGATAGATAGATATTAGATATAGTTACTACAGATAGATACAAAGTTGTAGTAGGAGTTAGCTTAGTTATACAGCTAGATAGAGATAGTGTTAGTGTGTAGTTATTCAGTTTTGATATTTTAGAGTGTGTTTGTAGGACTAGGCCTTTAGATATAATATTTACTTACATATATTTTAGAATTGTTAATACTATAGTTAGAGTTAGTGTAGATAATAGGGGTGGGACATCAGGGCAAATACCGGGTACCGGTTTTACTGGTTCCTGGATTTAAAAAAACTGGCTTAACAGATTAATACCGGTTTACCAGTACCGGATCTTTTACATTGATTTCAATGGGGAACTGTCCCCATTGAAATCAATGGAAAAAAACAAAAACCTCTCCCCTCCCCCTCCAAGACTGTGCAGGTGGAAGGAGGGACACCCCCCCACCCGCCCTGCCCAGCCTGGATTTAAACAAACTGGATTGGGAAACAAACTGTAAGCCTGCCAGCCGGACTCTGGCTAGACGATCTCGGCCCGCCTATCTGACTGGCTCTCTCTCTTGTGCACTGTACAATCTTTACCAGCCTATCTGAGTGCCCTGCCAAGGTTCCAGCTTGCCTTCCCTACTGACTCTCATGCCATGCTTCCTGTCTGCCCACCCAGGTTGCGTGGCTCAAAGCCTGCCCCAGCCCGTCTGCTTGCCTCTCATTCCACGCTGCCTGTTTGCCTGCCCAGGCTGCTGCCAAGCTAAAAGTCTGTCTCAGCCCACCTGCCTGCCTCTCATGCCAAGGTGCCTGTCTGCCCACTCTGTCAACCCTGGGAGATGTTCCCCACTTGCCTGGTAATCCCGCTGCTGCTGTCTACTGGTTCATGGTGAAAGAGAGAGAGAGAAAGAGAGAGAGAGAGAGAAAGTCTCCCTACTGCTAGAAGGAGAGACAGACATGATCCCACCCATGCTGTCACCTGCACTTTATGGCCAGAGAGAGGGAGAGGGAGAGGGAGGGAGGGAGAGAGGGAGAGAAAGAGAGAGAGAGAGAGAGAGAGAGAGAGAGAGAGAGAGAGAGAGGCTTCCTGCTAGTATGAGAGAGATGAGGGTGGAGGGGAAGAGGTGTATCCAGCTCAAGCTGCCTGCCACCTGCCAGAACCAGTGAGAGCTCTCATCTGTGCCCACATCCACCAGCAAAACTACCAGAACGAGATGGAAATAACAACACACAATGTATTATATCTGCCTGCCTGCCTGTGTGCATTCCTGTACCTGCTACCACCTATCGCATGATTGAATGAAGTGTGCCCAACAATGCACTAATTCTAGGGACATCATTCAACTCCCATAGATTGTCATTCGACTGTACCCGAATCAGTCATGCCTGCCCATTCCAGGAACCATCAATGAGTTTCTGGGACCATCATTAAGGTTACTGGGGGCTGTCGTTCCATTACACTGCATCCAGAAGCCCGGTGCCCACATGCCAGCCTGCCCCGCCCCCAGCCTACTCCTCCACACCCACTCACGGATGCCTGTTGAAGCTGCTGAAAAAAAGCCCCTCTGACCACCAGCACCCACCACCTGCTGCCCGCTGCCAAGGAGCCTGTCTTTCTTTCTCTCTAGTACACCCACACAGACACAAGCCCTGCCCCTCCTGGGGGGCTGTCTGCAAGTTGAGACCCTGATGCTGGCATATCTTGGGGCTAATACTCTAACACTACATCTGCTGCTGCTGTCAGGTAGGGATTGGACAAGCTGTATATAAAATGAGATTCTGCCACCTGACAGAAGTAGCACAGAGGGACAAAAGATTGGAGAGGTCAAACAAAGTGAGTTTCAACAACAAATAGAACTTTTATAAAAACTTTTCAAACAACAACAACAACACATTTATAAAACCAAAACCAAACATTTATATATATGAAAAGAAAGGAAACTTATAACTTATTGGTCTGTGGGCCTGTCCCCCAGAACATGGGAGAAAGGTGAGAGGGGCGGACGGGACCTAGGGGCGGACATCCTGCCCTCCTCCATTTGGTACCCATGCTCGATGGAAAATTGCACGGTCCCTACCATGGATGCCTGTCACTTGTAGATCGACTGGCAGTGAAGCTCCACATCGTCAATCTCAGTCTGGAGGTACTGGGAATAGGCCTTCACCCTTTGTTCCTGTACCTCCAGCACCTGAAACTGCTCCACCAGTCGGTCCTCCATAGTCAGGGCTTGCATCTGTAGCTTGTCCATATATTTTTTCTGCTGGTCCAGAAAGTCCTGGGTTGGCTTCTGGACTTCGGCCCGAAAGGCCCTTGCCGCTGAAGACTCTTCCTGGGGGGCCTCCTCAGGGGAGCTGGAGAAGGGGAAAGGGCTTTGATGGCATCAGTTCTAGTGTGCCTTCCCCCCCTTCTTCTGGCGATGACGCTCCACGGCCATGACAGAGTCCTGCCACCTCACTGTCTTTCTGTGTACTTTCTCCACATGGGCAATGAGCCCCGATGTTGTCCCCTGGCTGATCCTTTTAAATGTTTTGCCACATAACTAAAGAACATAAAAAGATAGGAATATAAGAAGTGCCATACTGTGTCAGACCGATGGTCTGTCAAGCCCTGCCTGCATTCTGTCTCCACAAGTGGGTGGGTGGCCAATCTCTCTCTGCAGGGCACTTCCTAACAGGTCATAGGGCAATCCATTCCCTGTTGTTCCAGTCCCCATGCCTTACCATGCAGATGGCATATCCGTTATGCTTCTCATACCACTGCCAGACATCGGACCTTGTGCGCCCGCTGTCTGGCAGTGGGACTGGCGACCTCTGCCTTTGTGTCCTGCACGTGGCAACAGCACTGGCATCCATTTCCTCCTCACCCTATCTGAAACAGGAACACATAAACAACACCAAAGTAATATCATGCATTTATGATGATGCCTCTAGTTGTCCCTCCTTGCGGTGCTAGGGATGGCAATGGGAGATGGTGACCCTGACTGGCACGTGCAAACCCAAAAGTCCCTGGCTGGAACATGCAAATCTTGCCATTATTTGGGTGCTAGGGATGGCAACTTGAAAGACCCTGGCTGGCACATGTAAATCCTGCCCTCCTTGGGGTGCTAGGGAGGGATGGCAATGGAGAGACCCTGCATGGCACATGCAAATCTTGCCCTCTTTGGGGCACTAGGAATGGTAACTAGAAAGACCCTGGCTGGCACGTGAAAATCCTGCCCTTCTTTGGGTGATAGGGATGGCAACTGGAAAGACCTTTCCTGGCACGTGCAAATCCTGCCCTTCTTGGGGTGCTAGGGATGGCATCAGGAGACCCTTGCTAGATGACTGGCATGTGTTTGGGTGGGTGCTTCCTTCGGCTCATGCCTGACTTCAGGAAGGCCCCCCACAGTACCCTCTCTTTCTGTGGCAGGCATCCTCTGCCACCCGCTGATGCCCACTGTGCATGAATGCCCACCACCAACCCACCCACTCACCTGCATGCCAATGAGATCACTCTAAAGGATAGTATTCTATTCTTCTTGTCATCAAAGTAAAAATAAAGTTTACAAATCTGGCAGCACCTCTTGCTCCTCTGAGGAGCCGACCTCCACCAACAAAGGTCCAGCGGTAACCTCTTCCTCCTGCACCGGGTCCGCCACCTTGGCCCAGGTCTCTCTATTAAACCGGACACTCTTCATTTTTTTTCAAAGTCCCCCACAAAAAACCAAACCTCACAAACAGTCAAACAAAACACACCCACCAACACTCACCTACCAGCCAAAACAACACAGCCAAAACAACACACAGTCCAACACAGATAAAACACACCAAACAAAACCAAACAGTCAGCCAGCCACAACACACATGCTCTCTTTCCACACAAGCTCTGCACGCACGCAAATTTCCTGTTTCTGATGTGATCACGGGATCATGTGATACCTAGACTGATTTCCGAACGACCAAACCAAACTGAACTCTACCCAACCAAACATCCGAACCCGAGCTTGGTCCCCAGACTGAATGACCGAACCCAAACTTGGCTCCTGAACCGAAGGACCAAAGGACCGAATGACCGAACCGCGATCCCTAAAAATCTGAGACTGATTTTGGGTGATGAGCACTGGGAAATATATATTTATTTTTATTTACATACCACCCTATCCCCTGAGACTCAGGGTGGCTTACAATAATTACATAAAATAGAAATATAAAATAAATAATCCCCCACCCCCATCGTCTCCCCCCCCCAATCTATCATAAGAACACAAGTAGTGCCATACTAGGTCAGACCAATGGTCCATCGAGCCCAGCATCCTGTGTCCGACAACGGCCAATCTCAGTCCCTTGGGAGAAGTATCAACAGGTCACAATGGGCAATCCATTCCCTGATGCAGAGTTGTAGATGTGTTGTACGTTCTGGAGTTGAATGACAACACCCTCCACTTGCATATTTAGTGCTTTCTTCCTGTAATCCTTAGAGTTGTGCACCAGGGGCCTTTTTTTTCATTTTGTCATATTATTTGTTTAAATCTGTCATTTTGGTTTCATAAATTTCAAATTTTCGTTTCTGTTTTTGCTCTTGTTTTCATTTTCCATTGGTTTCAATGGAAAACACATTTTTGGCTGTAATGTTTTTGTTTTTCATTATATTTAGTTGAAACATGGAGGGCTTGTACCTCCAATTGAAGTCATTATGTGTACCAAATACTAAAAAGGTTGGATAAAGGAATTCAATTTTATAAGCTGTTGAATTATATTGTTTTGTAACATTCTTCATATACATTCTTTGCTGTAACTTATTTGCCTCACATTTAATGTAAATGAAATATGGCATGTTTATACCCCTTCCCATATATAGTATCCCTGCCACCTTTCATAAGGATTGGATAAATGGTCCTGGTGGTATAAGCAATTAACTTATAAATGTATGTCTGACTATAACATCTTTGTAGTCCAACCAGTGTACATGAAAGTTTTCAGAGATGTATATCACACTTTCATAATCATTTCTTCCAAATATCAGAAAGATGTGATAAAGGATCCCAATTTTATATGCCTTCACAGCATATGCAGACAAGGAGCCTATGCCAGGGATTCTCTTACATGTCATTGTGGTATAAGATCAGTTCGTGATGCCAATTGGCCAGCAGAAAGGTCAACTAAATATCCTTGCCTCGAAACCACTACCAATTGGTCCTGTAAAGCTAGAAACATGCAGTAATGTGTGTGGCCAGCGAATGTGTCTGTCAGTCTTTTGGAGTTGCTCCACATCCTACCTCCAACAGTCTCTCTCACCCTCCATGCAGGGTGCCAGCCTCTGACTGGCACTGAATGCGCTGCTATTTATCTGAATAATGGTCTTCACAGGGACAACATCAATTGCTTATAAAATTGGGTTCCTTTATCAAATTGTCCTGTAGTTTGGCAGAGATGACAGGGAAGGTATGTGATAATTTCCTGCCAAATATCTTGTAAACAGGATGGAATATAAAAATGTTACAGCTTGAAATGTATTTTCAAGTAAATGTCTTATACCATCAGGTTCCTGTATCACATCTTTCTGAAAATTGGCAGGTTTCATGCAAATTGGATGGAAGATAAATGGTGAAAACAGACATGATGCTAACCACCCTTTAACCACTCTTGGTGGTTATTTATGCATGGTTCAGGGCTGCATAGAGCACCAATACAGCCCTGAAACATTGGGTGATTTCAGACGTTACGGGGCCCTTTGGCCCCGTACCGAAATCACCCTATTAATTCCCCGCCGGGGTGACCCCATCACGCCATATCAGACGTGCCGGGGGATCCCGGTGGGGAATCTGGGAGGGGGCGAGGCCGCACGGCACAACGTGTGGCCGCATGGCTCCGCCCCCTCCACACTCCCCGCTGCCCGCCCTCTGGGGAGATGGGCGGGCGGCGGGGCCAATGCGGCCGCCACATCAGGCCGGATTCGCCACGGCCCGGGGTTCTGCCGGTGATCCCGGGCCATGGCGCCCGACCAGACGAGACGCCAGGGTCACCCCGGCATGGGATTGCATTCGACACGCGGCGGTCTCCGGTCCCGCCGCTTCGGCCGCTCACGTGTTGAATGCAATTCCATGCCTTGGTAACATCTGGGGGGAAACATGCGTTTCCCCCAACAGACGTTACGTGATCACAGCCACCATGCGGAATCGAGCGTGGTTGACTGTGATCTCGTAACGTCTGAAATCACCCATTCATAAATAACCACCAAGGGTGGTTAAAGGGTGGTTAGCGTCATGTCTGTTTTCACCGAAAGAAGTTGTATCCATGAATGTGTATGGAGCTTTTCTTAAAATCACAACATTCCATTACTTCTAACTTTGGTCCCCTTTATCTATGGAGTGCCCTCCATTGGGTGTACACCCAAGTTTAATCAGAATTGAATAAGAAACAAAAAGTTATAGCTGGAAATACGTTTTTCAGGTTTTTCCCTTTATTTCAAAAACAAAATGTCATTTTTGTTTTATTTTCATTATTATTATTGCAATAACAATAATGAAAATGACAATTTTCGTTACCTTTATTGTAATAACGAAAACAACATGCACACCCCTAGCCACCCCTCCCGCTACTATGGAGCTTGGGTGGGGGAGGCGGAGGAGACAAGACCCCAGACTGGACCAGCTCTGAAGAGAGCAGAGCACAGGCAGCAGGAGCCAGAAGGGTAAGGGGCAGGGAGGCCAGACAGTGCAAATTGTATGTTTCTTTAAAAACCTTTTTGATAGTTAAGATTTTTTTGTTTGTTATATATTCCATTTTCTGTTAATCTTTCCTGGCCACTGCTGTGAGACTTTGAAGCAACATCTATTATAGAATGGGAGAGAAGGAAGGGGGATGGAAATGAAGTTGGGATTCTGGGGTATGTGGATAGGGTTGTGTGCGGGTGTTGGGGTGTGTGGAGTGGATGGGTATTGGTTGGGAGGGGGCATTGGGGTGTGCATGTGGGTTGTGCAGGTCTGAAGGGTGTGAGAATGAATGGACCGGGAAGGAGCCCAGAGGATGTGATATGTTGCAATAGGATTTCTGTCACGCATTCCTTCTCCAGTCCAAGTTCTCACGGCGGCCCTGTAGATCTTCCATGGGATCCCCCATCTATCTCCTCTTTGCCATAGGTGAGCTGTAACTGGCAGTGGTGTGTGCGTGTGTGTGTGTGTGTGTGTGCGTGCATGCGTGTGTGCGTGAGCACTGCACACTATTATATTTGCCCCAATGCTAGCTGCTACAATTTCTGGTGGTGTATGCTGCCTGGGGCAGGGCCCATTCCCATAGGTGTTTCCTTGAAGGGTTAGGGCAAGGGACACCTCATCTGGCCTTCCCAGAACCACCCCCATCCCAGTTCCCTGCTTTGGAATTGGGGATGATGCAGACTGACTGAGAATGACAGTCCCAAGCCCTGACTCTTCCTAGCCTGTAACAATTGTAAAAAACTGGAGGCATCTGGGAGCCACAGTCACAAGTTGGAGGTCCGCACCCCCACTTTACTGGGTTTGAGTGACTCAGTTTCCGTCGCTCACAGCCCACTTGAATCAGTTTTTCTCTCTAGCTGATTCAAGCATGCAGCAGGGACAACTCCTTTGTCACCCAAGGGCTTGATCTTTCCCATTTACAGACTCTTCTCTCTGGGGTCCCAAAAGCTTGAAAGCCCTTGTTGCTCACTTGTGTTCCAATGCTAGACACGGGCACTTCTTCATAAAGATAAGAAGTTAGTTTATTGATTTACATAAGCAAGATAGTTGATACAGAGTGGTTACTAGAAATTAAAGGTAAATATAACACATTCCTAATCTATACTGGTTGAGTTCCTAGATAAGCATCTTACCCTACAAAAGTCCATTGGATCTGATTCCTCCTCAGCCACAGATGTTGGTGACTGGGTTCTGGTTCTTAGAGTTGCTAGAAAGCAAAGTCTTTTCTCTCAGTCCATAGCTTGGCTCAGTCTTCCTGGCTGGCAAGATTCAGGATGCAGATGCAGTTGCTCAAGATGGCTCTCTCCAAGAGGCAGCAAAGATGGCTTAATGGTCCTCGCTTAAATAACAATTCTGAGTTCTTTGTGTCTCCTTCCCACCTTGGAACCTGTGTGTTTTCTCACGTAGGCAACCCAGGAAAACAGGAAGGTCCATTTGCATCTCCATAGGGTTCTGTCTAGCTAGGGTTCCCAAATACACATTCTTTAAAATGTCTCCACTTCCTGGAGTTTTGTCAGTGTCACAGTCCTGATTTGAGTTTTACAGTTCTCAATTGTAACATTACATACATGTTGAACCTTTTGCTTTACATATTTACTAGACTTGTCATCTACATGTAGGCCAGTATCACACATGTGTGAACCTATGTTCCTTCATGACAGCTACATCGATCGGTCCTTAGCTGAACCCCACAGTCATGTGCTTCACATCCCTGTGTCCCAACAGCTCTCCTCCTCCCATCCAGGCCTGAATGGCTCATGTCCTGAGGGTGCTGCTTTAAGCAGGGGAGCTGGCCTTTAAGTGAGGGATGTTCCCCAGGGAGGCTTGACTGGGGGGGAGTCTCAGGTGGGTGCTGGCTGGATCTGAAGGATGGGGGCTCTGTGTTCCTGGGAGCCATGTCAAAGTGCAATTTGACAACACCACCCTCTGCCCATTCAGCTGCTCAGCCCCTGAGGTCATTGTGGGCTAAGGCTGAAGGGTTCGAAAAGGGGTCCTGGTTGTCATGCAGGGGGTTTGACCACTCTCCCTTCAGAAACTGCAGCTGTTATCTCATCCCTTTGACCCAGATGGTGAGCAGGCTACAAGCTCTGTGGGGAGTGGGAGAGGAGTGCCAATAAGCAATGTTTGAGCAAATGGAACCCAGGAAAGTTAGCACCTTTTTGCAACCCCTTTCCCCCTCTTGCTCTCCCCACCCAAGGGGTATGTTCATGCTGCCAGTGGAAAGGTCCTATGGTGAAAGGAGAGGCATGCCTTCACCCAATGGCTCCCCCTTAGTTCTCACCCCTCCCTCAGTGACCTTGCCCAGTCTCATCATAAGCAGCCCAGTCGCCTCATCAGCAGAGGCTGCTGTCTCCAGAGCACCTGGAGTCTCTGCATTTGGGAGCAGAGGGCATTTGGGGACTGGGTGCCCTGCCAGGAGAAGGGGCATCAAACTGAAATAAATAGCTCCATAAGCCCCCAAATGGTGGCCCACCAGAGTTCCACAGGGTTTACAAGCCCTGCTGGAACAGTCTCAGAGGAACACATGAGCCAGCTTTCCCTCCTCCCCCTCGCCTATGCTCAATGGACTTCAACCCACCCAGAGCCCTCCTCCCTGTCATTGCAACCAGCCCATCATCACCAGTCTATTAGTTCCCCATTTCTATATCTTCTGTGTCTCAACGCTGCTCACCTTCACTCCTGGTGCACTCTGTACCTTCTGCCCTCTTTCCAAGCATCCCCTGTTCCAGTCCAGCCACTTCTGGAGGCCCCTCTGCCACCATTCAACTCACTTCCCCTTCAGTTTAGATCCTCATGGTGTCTTCCTCCATGTATGTATATACACCCAACTGTTGCTCCCTCCTGGGTGTTCTTGCACTCAGTGAGCAAGTATCAACAGTAGCTACCAGGGGAATAGCTAGGGTGGAATGGGCCCTTGGTCAAGAAGTCAAGATGGGTCTGCCCCCCCATCTCCTTCCAGCTGGAGCCAGAAGCACTAAGCAGCCAATCTAGGTGGCCGCTGAGGGTGGCCCTGGGAAATTCAAGCTGTGGACTGCAGCACCATGGGTGGGTGGATGGACTGCTAGACTACAGCAGTGCAAAAGGCAAGGCTTCCTAAGGCGACTGACTGCCCGCAGGGAGTAGAGAGCAGTGGGAGTGGGCGGCCCCTTCCGTTGGAATGAAGGGAACAAAAATGTAACTGGTCTTGGTGGCCTAGTAACCTTCGGCATAAAGCTGGGATTGCTCAATGGGTGCTATGCACCTGGTAGCTACAGCACAACAATATGCCTCATTAACTGTGCAACCATTTACCGATTTATTGTACATGAACATATTATATATTTACATTGTCACTGCACGCAAGATGCCTGCACAAGGCATCCCATTAGGGATGTGAGAAAGCAGTTCAGCCGTTCGGTGTTTGGCCTGAACTCGGCCCGTTCGGACGGCCAAACCGAATGGACGAACTGAACGCGGAAGCAGCTGAACAGTTCGGCTCAGTTCGGATGAGTTCGGTGGCATTTGGGTGGGGAAAACGTGACTGGAAAGCCCGGGGGGGGGGGGGCAGCTGAGGAGCAGAATTCCTGGTGCCAGGGGTGGAGAGGCTTGGAATAGCAGCCAGCCTGCCCACAATCACCATCCCTCTTTTGCTCAGACCACTGGCTTCGCATTCTGTGATTGGCATGGGGCTAGGCTGCACAGAGCCAATGCGACTTGTGGTAAGGCAGGCACAGCAAGTAACAAAAATCGTTGCCCTCCCCCCTTCCAATTCCTTCTGAACTAGTAGCCACTGATCCTGTAAGCAGGCATTTTCAGAATTCTCCCTCTCCCAGCAGTTTGTGTTCCTAATCCATTGCCATCCTCCTCCTATTTCACCCATTCCCACACATTTACCTCCATAGTTTCATTTATTTAGATTAGATTAGATAGATTTAGGTGTTATTTTTATTTTTTACCCCTTCCTGTGTTCCTTCTCCCTACCCTCCATTGAATCCTTCCCTCCTCCAACTATATATTCCATCACTGATTCCCTTCCCCTGTTTTTGGATTTATTTAGAGTAGCATTAGATTGATTTAGGTTTCATTTCAGTTTTGTACCCCTCCCTGTGTTGTTTGTTGTGAACTGTCTGTGTTTCCTCCCCCCCCCCCGCCATCCCTGTGTATATATAGATAGATATTAGATATTAGGTAGTAGTTACTATAGATAGATACTAGTAGGAGTTAGCTTAGTTATAGAGATAGATAGAGATAGTGTGTAGTGATTCAGTTTTGATATTTTATAGTGTTTATAGGACTAGGCCTTTGTAGATAGTAGATAATATTCCATTTAGTTCCATAGGTTTTAGACTAGTTAATAGCAGTTAGAGTTAGTGTAGATATATATTATATTAGATTACCAATTCAATTCAAATTTATTTACAGCATAGCCTTAGGCCATTGCGCAACCAAACATACAACACAAATAAAATGCATGTATACCAGTACATAAACCCTTGAATATCACCCTATTAGAATCCTGCAAAAATCTGTAATAAAATGGGTGTTTACTTGGGGTTTACTAGGGAAAACGTACACTTCACTCTAAAATTACCACATAGGGCTATGGTTTACTCACATCCCCACAAACACTGGACCTACACAGTGAATCAACCACCAAAAGTTCCTCAAGGATCGAAGCCCCTCTACACGGAAAATCTGACTTAGATTTAACTATGCCATGTCAAACCAGGGCTCAATCTAATTGGACATTGGATGTGAAGGGCCTGATCTTCAGTTAAAGAATTATTAGGGAAATAGGAAACCTTCCTGACTTGACCCCAAACTGGATTGGCAGCATGGAACCTTGGCAGAACCTGGGAGGCTGCTGTCACTATGTCAGGCCTCCCAGCACTATCTAGAGGAGAAACCCTGGGATAAAAGTGGTCCGGATTAGATAAAGCCAAAGCGACTTTGGTAGCAATGGGCCCACTGTCCAAGGCTAAAATTGGATTGGTTGGGCCTCACTGTGGACCACCTTTTGGGTCCCATTAAAATTCAAGGTATCCAATGGAGTGCCTCCCCATCCCCCTGATGACTGGGGCAGGCCAGCATTTTGTGCCCAGGGGGACTCGCGTATTATACAGTGCCTTAGGCATAAGTGGAACAATACCCCTCTTGGTGTAGATTTTCCTCATGTACACCTGCCTCTGACTAAGACAATGACCCATGGACAACAGCCATTCTACTATGGCCGAGGACCGAAAATAAATAACTAATCTAATAGCACCATCCCTGACTGGCAAATAAAAAAAAAATGAAGAACATAAGATGGCAAAAAAGAACAACCCAAAATAACAGAAATATGGTGAGCTACCCAAAATTTTGAGTCCCAGGAGGGAAGTGCTCCAGATGGTAACGGGTGGACTGTAAATATCAGCGCATCAGCTACAGGGGTAATTTCCCAGTCCTCCTTGGATGTCCGGGGTAAGATCCTTGGGCAAGATAGACCCTGCCCGAGATCTGTCTGAGACATCCGGTCTGTTGTCTGATGGTCTGTTTTGGTCTTATTCCTGCTCAGATCATTGACACTATCTCAGACTTTGCTCATCTGCTGCTGAAGAGCCTGTAGTTTGGAGGCAATCCCCTCCACTCTTTCCAAAAGTTCCCTGTGTGCAGCCTGCACAATACAGCCACAGGCCTGGGCCCGAGTCTCTTGCGTCTTGAGGATAGAAGTTTGTAAGTTCGGAGTAGAGCCCCCAGTCACAATAGGGGCTCCCTCCCTACCTCCCTATGGGACCACACAGGAAAGATTCTGTCTCCTTCAGCTGGTGGAGACTGCAAGAATCATGGACCTCTTGGGCTCTGATAGCACTAGGGTTACTTGAAGCACTGGGGGTCTTTTCCAAACTAGCCTGGCTGAACACATTTAGTGCCCCCCCCCAGCTCCCCCCGGTCAAAAGGCAAGGGTAGGGACTCAACAGGGACACCCGGCGGCTCTGGAGTCGCCGCCCCTTGCCCATCAGGCAAGGGATTCGGGCAAACCCTACCCCCCTCTACTCCCAGGTCAGCTGGACACTGAGACTTGGCCACTTCTGCAGGCTCATGGGGGAAGCAGATTCTATTATCAGGGGAAGTAACCCGGGCACCCAAAATGGCCCCAGGCTTTAGCAGCCATAGCCAGCCACCTTTCTCCCTGGTGTTTGAAGGCCAGAGCGCACTCCAGCAATGAAGGATCTGGAAACACTGGCCTGGGAGAACTTAATGACCCAAGTCCAGCACCTCGCATTCCCTCCCGCAAGCCCACAGAGCCCAACAAAGGGGGAGATGAAATACCTGAACCACCTGCCAAGGAAACTCGTTCTATACCATGGGCATTTACAGGAGCACTTGGGGGTTCTTGCGGAAGGCCATCTCGCTTGGGCCTAGGGGCTACTTTTGCTGCAACAAAACATTCTGGTAACTGCTGTTGATTAGCCTGAGTCCTGGTTGTGACTCCTGCTTTCTTACCCTTCTTAGGCATTGTGGCCTATAGGGGGCTCACTAAACAAATAAATAAAAATAAATAAACTAATATAAACACAAAAATACACTAACACATATCCCACCCCTATGTCTAAAACAACAGACTACAAAATCAAACAAATCCAACCATGCATCAGGAGCCCTCGCCTGGCCCATGCCTAAGGCCGTGCACACAAGGGCACGCCTTTGCACACGCTGCCCTTAGGCGCGCGGTCCTCTGGCACCGCTGGGCGGCATGGGGTTTTGGGGAGACTCGGCACTGTAGCTCCTCCCCTCGCGCAGGTGTTCTGGCTGCCTGTTCAGGTAGACTCACGGTGAGGCAAAGTACCTACGGGGTTCCTCCAGGATCAAATGTAGAGTCCCTCCCTCCAGCTGAGCTGCAGTGCCCTGGGACAATGATCTAGAAGCAGGGGCAGATGGGGCTTGATTACCAATTTGAATAATAATAAAAATAAAAAAATCTGGAAGATTTGCATTCTTTGGGTGGGAGAACTGGAGTAGGGAAGCAGGAGAGGCCGGTCTGCTACCCCGTAAGGCAGGCAATGGGGCACGTGGCAGAGGTGGCAGGGGCCATGCTAGAAGAGTGACAGAGGCATCAGCAGCAGCCTGAGCCCATCACCAGGCCTGAAACTTCACAGGCTTCAGAGGGTCACAGCAGTATCACTAACCAGAATGTGGTTCAGAAGCACCTCCTGCCAGAGTCCTCCACTGCCATGCAGGGCACTGGAAGGCCAGCACTCCAGGAGGCTGTGGCTGTCTGTGCTGTGGCTACTGGTGCAGGTACTTCAGATGTTCCTCCAGGGCCACCAATGTCCCCGATCCACATTGTTGAGGTGATCCCCAACAGTCCACAGCTGGTGGATCCCATCCCAGCTGCTAGAGGCAGGGCCCGATCCCCAGGCAATAGCATCAGGGAGAGGAACAGCAGCAGCAGCAGCACCAGTCGTCTACCTCCATCAGCGGGCAAAAGTCCTGTTTGAACAGCTGCCTCTAGCAGCAGGAGTGGTATCACTGCTAGGGGGGAGCAGCAACAGCAGAGCAACAGCAGCAGCGTCAGTACACCATGGAGGAACTGGGGTGGGGGCATCTGCCAAGTCCATTGGCAGCTGCAGGATGTGGAGGGCAGCGTGGCTTTTAAATGAAAGTCATGCGCATGTTGGGGGAAATGATTGTCCTGGATGGGCAGCCCTTCTCAGTGGTTGGGGACATGGGGTTTAGGCACCTGATTGGCTTACTGGCCCCCCAGTTTAAGCTGCCCTCGTGCACCACCCTGAGTCAGCAGGTGGTGCCAGCCATGTACCGGGTTTAAAGGAGTGGGTGAGGGAGCATCTGGCAAGGGCTGGGGGTGCCACCATCCACTTCACCACAGACCTGTGGTAGAGCAGGAATGTGCAGCATGTCAACCTTGCAGTCACAGTGCACTGGTGGCAGGACCTGGAGGCAGCATTTGGCAGTGGTAGGAGCGGTCGTGAAGCAGGGAATAGGTGGGCCCTGCTTCAGGCAGAAGTAATGGATGACCCCCACACCACTCGCAACATTGAGACAGTCCTGACTGCCATGGTAAGGGAGTGGGTCACGCCTTCACCAAGGGGTGTGTGGTGACTGATAATGTGGCCAACATATTGAGGGAAGTCCACAAGGGGGCCTTCACCAGCATCCCTTGTGCCACGCACACCCTTCACCTGGTGGTCAGGGACGCTCTGGGCTTGGGGGAGAAGGGGATTGGTGCTGGCACCCTTAGCTCCCTGATCGAGTGGGGGAGGAATCTGGTCAGTTTTTTAAACTCAAATCAAATCAAATTTATTAATACGTGACCATTGGTCATTGTCATGCTAAATACAAGGTCATACACATACAAACAATACAAAAACAAAGTATGATAAAACCAAATATATATAAAAACCCTTCTGGGGTGAATTAAATCATTAAAGTAGAAGATGTCCCTACACCGAATAGTAATATAAACAAGGGAACTACCTCTAGTCCTTCCCTAGATATTATAGCCTTCCTCAAGATCCCTCGCAACTTTATAATCCGAAAATTTCCTGCTGAGTTCAAATACTAGCAACAAAAATGTCATAACATTGGCCGTGGTCTCGGGACAAACATCAGACAGACCCACTTGCATACAGAAGACCTTGTTCCCCCCCGATGTTTTCCCAATATGGGTTGGAGGAATCTGTTGTGTAAGGAGTCGTACAGTCGACAAGAGAACAAAATGTGCTGGGTTGATTCAGTACTTTGCTCGTCAAATGGGCATAGATGATCCCCATAGGCTACAACCTCGTAACGTCCCTCTAGAACTCTGGCGTGCAAGGCATTTAACTGGGCACACAAAAACAAAAACTTTTCCCTAAATGACACAGGCATGCTGAAATAACCAGCCATAGAGCCGTGGGCGGGGTCCAGAATATGTAACCATTCAAATGCCTAAACCCTCGTACCGCTGCCTTTTCACCAAGGGGCACATGGTGACAGACAAAGAGACCAGCATCTTGAGGGCAGTGCATGAGGGGGCAGGGACCCTTAGATCCCTGATCGAGCAGGGAAGGAAGCTGACCGATTTCTTTAACTGGAGCGTGAAGGGCAACGACCTCCTCCGGGCGAAGCAGGCTAAGGAAGGCTCCCCAGTGCGCCAGCTGGCGCAGGATGTGTCCACTTGGTGGAATTCGACCTTCCTGATGCTCGAGTGGCTTCTCGAGCAGAAAACCACCTTGCATCAGCTGCAACTGGTAGCGGACAGCAGGGCACCTCCAGGGTATGATGGGGGAGAATGGGAGTTCCTGGCTCACACGGTCTTCATGCTGAGACCGTTCTTGCCGGGATGGAGACCATCAGTTCCTCCATGGCCACCATCAGCCACATGACCCCTCTGGTCCAGAGGCTCCTTAGGAGACTGAATGAGATTCTCCAGGGGAAAGATTGTGGCCCTCAGGGAAGGAAGCTTGCGGATGAGGTGGTTTATCTGGTGCTGCAGCTAAAGGCAGGGCTGAAGGTGTGCTTCAGTGAGCACCTGAAGCGGGCAGAATACGTTCTGGCAACCATGCTGAACCCAGGGTCAAGGGCAGTATGGCACGGTAGATAGCGCTCAATGGGCACTGGAAGGGTGACCTGGTGGAGAGGGTCTGGCAGGCAGAGCGGGCTCTGGAAAGTGTGCAGCATCAGGAGCAGGACGCTCCTTGGGATGGTGGGAGTGGGAGCAGGCAACCCTTTCAGCCAGCAGAGTCTATCCCTGCCCCCAGTCCTAGCAGTAGCAGCACCAGCAGCAGGCTGAGCAGCAACAACAGCACTATTGCCAGCAGCAGCAGCTCGTATGTGCAGGACACTCTGGCAAGCATGGGCTCGTGAACAGCAGGGTAGGCAGCGGGGCTGAGGGCAGTGGTGAAGGGGGTGCCAAAGGTCAGTTACGTGTGGGAGTATGAGAGTGCCTCAGTAGCAGTGGAGAATTACCTGGAGGAGGATCCATGCATAGAACCCAGCAGCGATTCCTTGGCCTACTGGGCTGGCAAGACCAAAGTGTGGCCAGCCCTTAGGGATGGGTGAACAGATCGCGGTTTGGGTTCGGCCATTCGGTTCGGCCGCGTTCGGGTCGTGAGTTCGTGTTTGGCCATTCGGGAGGATCGCTGCGTTCGGGTTTGACCATTGGGTTCGGCTGCATTTGTGTCACGTGTTTGTGTTCAGCCATTCGGGTGGATCGCGCGTTCGTGTTCGGCCGTTTGGTTCAGCCGCAGTTGGGTCATGCGTTCGTGTTCGGCCGTTCGGCGTTCGGGTGGATCACGCGTTCGCATTCGGCCATTCGGAGTTCGGCCAGAAATATCGCGAGAGCGCGGGAAGCCAGAAATAGCGGCGGAAACCGGACATTTGTGTGCGTGTTTGTGCGAGTGAGGCGAGAGGGTGTGTGTTTGAGTCGGTGACTGCTTGTTCATGTGTTTTGGCTGCGATTGTGTTGGGTTTGGCTGTGCTGTGTGTTTAGGTGGGTTGGTGTGTTTTGCGGGTGACTGTTGGTGTGTGGGTTTTGTGAAAAAAAAAATGAAGAAGACTTTTGTTGGTGGTCGCATCCTCCAGCTGGGGGCAAATTTGCCGGTGGAGGAGGAGGAGGAATCGGTGGTGGCTGCTACCCCTGCACCTCCTGTGGCACCGGTGGTGGCACTGTCTTCCTCCTCGGACGAGGAGGAAGCGGGGGGCTCTACTGCCATTCCTGCCAGGTTTGTAAACATTTTTTTTTACTTTTAAGACAAGAAAGGCTGTATCAGCTAGAGTGTGACAGCCAGGGGCAGCTTTCTAGTTGCACTATCTAGCATCCCCTAGCACCCCTGGGATGGCAGGATTTGCATGTGCCAGTCAGGGGGCAGGGGCAGCTTTCTAGTTGCACTATCTAGCAT
>QEPC01008723.1:434274-459049 GCA_003113815.1 Sphenodon punctatus
CTCATGCCATGCTGCCTGTCTGCCCACCCACCCGCCCGCCAAGGTGATCTAGATCAAATCCTGTCTCAGTCTGCCTTCCCATTCTCATGCCATGCTGCCTGTCTGCCCACCCACTCAGGTTTCCAAGCTCAAACCCTGCCTCAGTCTTCCTTCTGCTCCTGCCACACTGCCTGTCTGCCCACCCTGTAGTCAAACCTGAAGCCCTTCCCCAGCCTGCCTACCTCTCATGCCAACGTACCTGTCTGCCTGGCCTGGCAACCCTGGATGATGTGCCCCACTGGCCTGGTAATCCCGCTGCTGCTGTCTGCTGGTCCATGGGTGCTCTGCCCTGGAAAATCCACATGTGCCCATGAAATCCTGCTGCTGCTGACTTCTGCTGTATGGGAGCTCTTCCCTGGCAAATCCTACCATCCTGGCTCCATAGGTGCTGCGCTCGGGAAAATCCTACAGCTGCCGCCTCTGCTGTCTGTGCCACAGGTTCTGTGCCCGGTCAATCCAGTGTCTGCTGCTGCTGTCAATGCCGCCTCTGCTGTCTGTGCGACGGGTTCTGTGCCCAGGTAATCCAATGTCTACTGCTGCAGCAAATGCCACCTCTGCTGTCTGTGCCATGGGTTCTGTGCCTGGGTAATCCAATGTTTTCTCCTGCTTCCAATGCCACCTCTGCTGTCTGTGACATGGGTTCTGTGCCCAGTTAATCCAAAGTCCGCTACTAATGCCAATGCTGCCTCTGCTGTCTGTGCCATGGGTTCTGTGCCCAGTCAATCCAATGTCCGCCGCTGCTGTCAATGCCACCTCTGCTGTCTGTGCCATGTGTTCTGTGCCCGGTCAATCCAATGTCTGCTGCTGCTGCCAATGCCACCTCTGCTGTCTGTGGCACAGGTTCTGTGCCCCAGAAACCCAATGTTGTCTGCTGCTGCCTCTGCTGTGCCACGAGTACTGTGCTCCAGAAATCCAATGTCTGCTACTGGGTGGCAACATGATTCACCACTGGGCAGGGCTTGACCAATCGGCAGAATAGTTTGTTGAGATCCTGAGATTAGGATGCAAGCCTGCAATGCCCAGCCAAGCAGGGTTGCCAGGCACAGAGCCCTGGTCGGGCCTCTGCCACTGCTCCACCAATGCCAGCCAGCCTGCAACACCTGGCCGAGCAGGGGTGCCAGCCACAGTTACTGTGCCCTGGCAATCCAATGTCTGCTGCTGCTGTTACTGCACATCAGTATTGTCCTCAATCTTGTAGATGCCCATAGCTCGGATGAGTGTGCCAGTGGTGAACACAAGATTCACCACCAGGCAAGGCGTGACCACTTTTCAGTAGAGTTTCTTGAGTTTGGTTGAATACGACCCAAGCCTGCAACGCCCGGCTGAATGGGGGTACCAGCCACCAAGCCCTGGCCGGGCTTCTGCCACTGCTCCACCCATGCCAGCCAGCCTGCAATGACCGACCAAGCAGGCGTGTCAGCCATTCAAGCCCTGGCCAGGTTTCTGAGGCTGCTCCATAATGCCAGCCAGCCTTCAACACCTGGCCAAGGAGCGGTGCCAGCCCCTCCAGTCCCAGAACCCACTGTTGTTAGGGGAGGGGACCCAGAAAGGGGGTATATATGGACCTATGCCTCGAAGAGGGATTCTCACCACGGGACCTCTCACCCCTTTTCTATCACACCGGGGGCTGCACTTATGAAGTGGAGGAAAACAACCCCTCAGGATCTTATGTGGCCCTAATAACCCACTGGGGGCGAAGGCCAGATCATCATAGGGGGGAAGGTAGAACGCCCTGAGGCAGCCCCCGCACAACTACACCCCCATGCGTGCCCCCCCCAAATATGTACACATTGCTCAAGGGATGGGAGAAATGGTGTGGCCTCGTGAGGGCAAGGGGGAAGTTTACCAAGGATCAATAGGGGATGGTACAGGCACAACACTCCAAGAAGGGGGAAAGGGGAAGGGTCCAGACAATGAGAGGAGAGGCAAGTGACAGGATCCACACACCCCACAATCTCCAACAACCACTACACCCCCACCCTCTGTTACACATGCACTCACCTTTCACTCACTCCCAGTCTTCCTAATGCACACAGTACTCTACACGAAACACAGTATCCATGCAGCAAGGGGCCGGTCTCACAGCGAACTTATCTCCGGCAACACTGTGCCGGCCGCTCACCTTCTTTACTTCTGTGGCTCCGCCTCCCTCTGCACGTGTATGCACGCAGAGCGCCGTGGCTCCGTTGTTGGTCCCATCCCTTCGTTTCTAGGAAGCACTTGGGAGGGCCCATTCACCACATCCGGCATGGGGAGCCGCCCCTCTGCCTCCGACCTGCACGGGTTACGTCAGGGGTGTCCTTGCCCCCGATGCAACAGCTGCTGAGCGCCCCCCGAGCTACGACCATACCGCCAGTGATAGTGCGTCCTGACAACTGTCAGGGTTCTGGGGCCTACGTTCCAGGCAGGAAGGGCTGTCGTTTCACGTTGTTGTCCGCAAGTGTCCCACATTGAAACCAGACATCCTGCAACACCTGGTTAAGGAGATGTGCCAGCCACTCAAGCCCTGGTTGGGCCTCTGCCGCTGTTCCACCAATGCCATCCAGATTTCAACGCCCGGCCAAGCAGGGGTGTCAGTCACTCCTGCCCCAGGACCCACCAACAGGGTTCTGGGGCCATGTTCCAGGCAGGAAGGGCTGTAATTTAACTTCATTGTTCGCAAGTGTCCAACATTGAGGCCAGCCAGCCTACAACACCCGGCCAAGCAGGGGTGCCAGCCACTCCAGCCCTGGCCAGGCCTCTGCCGCTATTCCACCAATGCCAGCCAGCCTTCAATGCCCAGCCAAGCAGGGTGCCAGCCACTCCAGCCCCAGGACCCACCATCAGGGTTCTGGGCCCTACGTTCCAGGAAGAGAGGGCTGTCATTCCAATTCATCCAGAAGCTGCCACTCTTATCCCAGGACCCACCATCAGGGTTCTGGGGCCATCATTCCACTTATGGGGAGCCATCGTTCCACCGTATCAAGAAACAGGTAGCCACTCCAGCCCCAGGACCTACCAACAAGGTTCTGTGGCCTATGTTCCAGGCAGGGAGGGCTGTCCATCCACATCATCCATAAGCTGCCACTCTAGTCCCAGGACCCACTGTCAGGGTTCTGGGACTTTCATTCTGCTCATAGAGAGCCATTTTTTCACCACATCAAGTAACAGCCACTCCAGCCCAAGGACCCACTCTCAGGGTTCTGGGGCCTACATTACAGGCAAGGAGGGTTGTCCATCCATGTCATCCAGAAGAAATAGGGATGCTGCTGCTGCTCAGCTTGCTTCTGCTGCTACTGCTAGGGCTGGTGGCAGGGATAGATGATGCCAACTGAAAGGGGTGGCTGCTCCCACTCCCACCATCCCCAGAGGCATCCTGCTGCTCCTGCTGTGCATTCTCCAGAGCCCTCCCTCTCTGCCTGCCAGACCCGCTCCACCAGCTCACCCTTCCAGTGGTCATAGAGTGGTGTCTGGCATGCCATGCTGTCCTTGACCCTGGGGTCCAGCATGGTTGCCTGCCAACATATATTCCTCCCTCTGCAGGAGCTCATCTAACCACGCCTTCAGCCCTTCCTTCAGCTGCCTCACCAGGGCAACATCCTCAGCTGCCAGCTTCTTGCCCCGAGGGCCACAATCCCACACCTGGAGAATCTCCTCCAGCCTCCTGAGGAGACTCTGCACCAGAGGGGTCACCTGGCTGATGGTGGCCGTGGAGGAGCTGATGGTCTCCATCAAGGCCAGGAACGATCTCAGAATAAATAAATAAATAATAATTTATTGTATCAACCAAAGGTTATAACAAGATCTCAGAATAAAGACAGTGTGAGCCAGGATCTCCCATTCCACCCCATCGTACCCTGGAGGTGCCCCGCTGTCCGTCACCAGTTGAACCTGATGCAAGGCAGATTTCTGCTTGAGAAGCCTCTCAAACATCAGGAACATGGAGGAATTCCACCTGGTGGACATACATCCTGCACCAGCTGGTGCACTGGGAAGCCTTTCTCTGCCTGATTCGCCCGGAGGAGGTCGCTGCCCATCATGCTCCGGTTAAAGAAACTTGCCAGCTTCCTCCCCCGATCAATCAGGGAGTTAAGGGTGCCTGCCCTAATCCCCTTCTCCCCCAAGTCCAGAGCATCCCTGACCACCAGGTGAAGGGATGTTGGTGAATCCCCCCTTGCAGACTGCACTCAATATGTTGGCCGTGTTGTGTGTCACCACGCACCCCTTGGTGAAGGGTGTGCCTGGCGTGACCCACTCCCTCACTATGGTGGTCAGAGGTGCCTTGATGTTCTGAGAAGTGACATCCATGACTTCTGCCTGAAGCAGGGCCCACCTATACCCTGCTTCAGGACCCGTCCTGTCACTGCCAAATGCTGTCTCTGGGTCCTGCCACCAGTGCATCGTCACTGCCAGGTAAGTGTACTGCATGTTCCTACTCAACCACAGGTTAGTGGTGAAGTGGATGGTGGCACCCCCAGCCCCTGCCAGCTGCTCCATCACCCACTCCTTTAACTGGTAGAGGGTTGGCACTGCCTGCTGACTCAGGGTTGTGCTGCCTGGCAGGCTTCCAGTTCTGCTTTCTCTATGCTGGGTTCTCCAGTTCTAATCACCATCATTGCTGGGTGTTGCAGGCTGCCAGGCATCGATGGAGCAGCAGGAGAGGCCCAGACAGGATTCGGTGGCAGCCACCTCTGCTTGGCCAGGCGTTGCAGGCTGCCAAGCATCGGTGGCAGTCTGACTTAGGGTGGTGTGCAAGGGCAGCTTAAATTGGGGGGCCAGGAACCCAATCAGGCACCTAAACCCCATGTCCATGACCACGAGAAGGGCTGAGCATCAAGCACAATCATTTCCCCAAACATGCGTGTGGCTTTCAGTTGAAAGCCATGCCACCCTCCACGTCCTGCAGCTGCCAATGAACTTGGCAGCTGCCCCCACCCCAGCTCCTCCATGGTGCACTGAAGCTTCTGGGCCTCAACTGGCTGCTGCTGCACCACTGACAGGGCTGATGGGAGGGGAAGAACATGGTGGCAACACAGCTCTTGGAGGGACGTGTGGCAGTCCCTGTAAAAAGTGGCCAAAGGCCTGTTGTCCTGCCCACCAACGAGTGTCCCCAGCAAGTGTGTGTTCTCTATGGTGGGGGACATTTGGTTTCCACACCGCCTGAAACTGGGGGCCAAGTTGGTGCAGCAGTTGCTTTTCATCAAGGTGTCTGTCTGTCTGTCTGTCTGCTGCTGCTTCCATAGGTTCTGCTACCAGGCAATCCAATGTCTGCTGCTGCTCCACCAATTCCTGGCAGTGCCTGGGCAAGTAGGGGTGCCAGGCCAGCCACTAAGCCCCAAGCCTTCCCGGCCTCTGCTGCTGCTGCCACTGCTGGATCTCAGCCAGCCAGCCATGGCACCATGGGCACCCCTGGGGGCCAAGCTCCGAGCTTGCCTCCCCAAGCAAGCCGGGGTGCGAAGTGTCAAGCTTTCCTGGTCTCTGCTGCTGCTGTTTCTTTGATGACCTGCCATGTCCCCACAGGCCCCCTTGGAATGTCCTAAGCTTCCACTGTGACTGAACGTTTGGAACATTTGGCGGGTCTGAACTCCGTGGGACCGAACCCACGAACCCAAACTTAGTTTTCAGGCGTAACGGCTAAACATCCGAACCCCGTTCTGTTCACACATCCCTACATCCCATATCCTCTGGGCTCTGCAGGCCTCATGGGGGTCATTCACCAGCCTGTACTGGGGCACTGACTCATGGGGTGGCAACAGGGAGGGGGTAGTCCAAGGCAGCACTCTCCATCTCTACAATGTTGTGGAAGATGCAGGTGGCTGTGACCATCTGGGGTATGTGTGTGTGTGTGTGTGTGTGTGTGTGTGTGTGTCTACCCTGAAGTAGATTCTCCCTGTGATGAATTGCCAATGTTGATTGAGCAGCCCGAACACCAATTCCTCCATGGTCCTGATGAGACTTCGGACCAGGGTGGCTGTCGCTGCACTCAGGCTCTTCATCACGTCCTTAAGGGGCTTAAGGACATGCACGGCCTGGGCCATCATTGTCCACTCCTCCCACCCTAGTGGCCTTTCCACTTGAATCTCCCCTTTCTGAGGCTACCTCGTGCAGGACCCGCCTCTGCTCCATCAGATGCTCCATCATGCTATAGGTGGAGTTCCACCTGGTGTTGACGTGCTGCACGAGGCAGCTCTCCTGTGCCCCCAGCACCACCTGCTTCTCCCTAAAGAGGTGCCCACCCTTCACACTCTTGTTAAAGTACTCTGTAAATCTTCCTGCCCTTCTCAATTAACAGGATAAGGGGGCTGCTGCTTTGCTCTGCTGCCTTCTCCCCCAGGCCCAGGGCATCCATCACCACAAGGTGAAGGGTGTGGGCAGTGCAGGGGATGTGCTGAAACCCTCCCTCCAGCACTGCCTTCTTCATGTTAGCAGCATTATCTGTGAAAATGAAGCCCCTGGCAAATGGGGTTTCCTCGCTTAGCCACCCCTCTACCATGGTGTTCAAGGCTCCCCTTATATTGATGGCAGTGTGGCTCTCGTCAAAGACCTGGGTGTGAAGCAGGGGCCACCTGTACCCTGCCCCCTCGACCCTGCCGCCTGCTGTGTCTCCTCCTGCCACACGCAGCTGCCACCAATGAGCAGTCAGGGCCAGGTAGGCATGTTGTGCATTTTGGCTGCTCCAAATGTCTATGGTGAAATGCACAACTGCCCCACCTGACCTGCCAGTTGTTCCCTCACCTGCTCTCTGGCTACCTGGTGCAGGGAAGGAAACAACTGCCTATTGAAGGTAATGCATGAGGGAAGCTGGTACTGGGGTGCCAACAGTGCCAGCAGCCGGCAGGATACCTGGTCCTCAACAATGCTAAATGGCTGGTCATCTAAGGCAATCATTTCCCCCATCCACCTGGTGATCTTGATTGCTGCTGGATGACACACTCCGCAACTGCCCAAACCCCAGTTCCTCCATTGTGACCTACTGCTGCTGCTGCTGCTGCTGCCACCGCCACCGCCTCCGCCAAGGGGGTTGAGAATGAGATGGGATCTACTGCTGCTGTCCCTCTCTTCCCCTTGCCATGAGCAGAGGAGGAAGGTCTGCTGCTGCTCGTGCTTGCTGCAGCAGCGAACCCACTCCTGTCCACACTCTCTAATGTCTGTTGCAGCAGCAAAGCCTTATGCCAGGTCCTCATGTGGGAATTCATGCAATTATTACTTAAATTCCCCCTTTTAATATTTAATATTTAATATGTGATTGTTTTAGATGAATTTTATTGTATTTTATTGTTTTAATGTTGTAAGCCGCCCCGAGCTGCGTTGCAGGAGGGGCGGGGTATAAATTTGTTAAATAAAAATAAATAAATAAATATTATTCCCATGGCACACTAACTTCCCACTGTGAAGGCAGGCCATCCAGCTTCTGTCACCTGGGATCACTTCCTTGAAGTGATCCCACAAAGGTCCCCTGGGGCATCCTCCTGAACCCCTCATGCCACTGCTGGGGGCCACTGCCTTTGTCCCCAATGTGGCCACAGGAGGATTGGCATCAACAGGAGTCTCCTCCACCTCCTCCTCTCATCGCTGCCCAGCTCCATAACACTACCCATGCTGAAGCTGCTGCTGCTACCACTTAACAGCATGGGAGGAGAGGATGCCTTGCTGCTACTTGTTGAAGCTGGGCTGCTGCTGCCAAAGTGAGGAGGGATGCCATCAAATACATCCTCTAAATCCCTCAGTGGTGGGGGGGAGCCAGAGGGAGAAGCCTGCCCAGGAGAGGTGGTTGCCACTGCACCACTCCCAGCAACAGCACCCACATCATCATCATTGCTGCGGCTCCCCATACTAATATCTGCTGCTGCCCCCCATGAAAAATCACTGCTGGCAGTGCCAGCTGCTGCCGTTGCTTCAGGAGGGGAGGTGTAGTGCTGATGCTGCACACACACCACTTGCCCTTGGCTCCCTCCTCCAGTGCCACTGCTACTAGTGGAAGGCTGGGGCTCCCTGCCTTCCACACTAGATGCCACTCCCGAGATCTCTGCTGCAGTCTGTTCCCCTGATAAGACCTGCCACCTTGAGGGGAAAAAATCAGGTCTCTTCATCTTGGGCAGTGGGCTGCCAGCAGTGGCAGATGTGGCAGAAGGCTTGCCAACTCCCCCACGTGCATATCCATGGCCACGGTCTCGTCCTCTACCAGGGCCACCTGCTCCAGAGCCTGAACTAGTAGTCCTTCCCTTTCTCATTGTGCACACAAGTGCGCACACAGTCAAAGAAGTACTGTATGATCTAATTATATATACATAAAACCTAACCTATTCTACTATCCTATAATCCTAATATATATATAATAGAACAGAATAGCCTAAATACCTATATAATATCTAATCTCTCTCTATATGTACACAACTAATATCTATATAAATCTAAATGTCTATAATATATTTGTATATCTATATCTAATCTATACCTATCTCTCTATATAATGTACAGGAGGCAGAAGGGCAGGGAAAGGGAGAAGGTAAAAGGTAGGGTATATGAGGAAGGAAAGGAATTGGTAATACAATGAGGGCTAGGGAGGATTTTTTGTGTGCAAGCACTAGTTTGTTAAAACGCAACCTGACAAGCAGAGAGCTCTCACAGAATAGAGAGAGAAAAAATGCCCCTCCCATTATAAAGGGTTGCAGTACCCTTCCCCAGAGCCCCCCTGATTGGTTGTGGGAGGCAGCAGGCATTGAGCAATCGCAGAGTGCCATGAGACTGCTGGGGTCTGCTTGCGCTGCTCATTGGCCAGCGATACATCCATCAGATACTGCTGAGTTACTTGTCCCTCCCAACACAGGCACAGTTCAAGAATTCAAGCCTCTTTAGGGCTCCGAGATGTTTGCTCCCTTCTCCCCTCTCCATTTCCATCCAAAACAAAACCACTACTGTGTCACTAATAATAACAACGATAATGACATTGTCATTTTCATTATTGTTGTCGTTATTCTCAATTGTCATTTTCGTTATTGCAATAACGATAATGAAAACAACATGCACACCACTAGCCCCCACTCCTTGTTCCCTAAGCTTGTTTTTGATTTGGTTTTATTGGCTAGTGAAAGGAATCATTTACTAGTCAAGGGCCAAACAGTGACAAAATAATGTAGGTAAATTAGTTTCAGTTCCTACTTTTTCCTGTCTTCTTACTTTGGAGTTTGCGCCTTAGAAGCTAAAATTCCCCCCATCTTCTCCTAAGCCCTTTTTAAAAGGAACCCTGCTCCACTCTCCCTTTCAAGAAACAGCTTCTTTTCTCCAGTACCAACCTCCATCTCCCTCCCCCTTACCGAAGTACCTAAAATGTCAAGGTGTATGGCAGACTCGGTGAAACCTAAGTGAAATGCATTTACAAAACCCTTTACTTGCGCCTCCAAAATACAGAAATAAATTGCAAGCACCACAAAGCCTTTTTTAATGAATAACTACATATATACTGGGAACTTTTACATGTGCTGAAATACAATTAAAACTTAAATGGTTTACTACAGAATATGGAGACTAGATATTACATAGACTATATAACATGGCTGGAATCTTTATAACCCACTAATCAGTCTTAATGAAGAGTTCAGAACTAAATTAATGAGCTGAGGATTGTAAAATAACTCTTTCTTTCTTTCTTTCTTTCTTTCTTTTCCAGTCAACCAGATCGATCACATGGACCTTTCATACAAGTAACATTACACATATAACAAAGGATCGGGTCCTTTATTTTTATATAGTGTGATTGATGTTCTTACCATGCATTGTAATCTATAACATGAGGTTAAATAATAAAAGACATTATATGGTCTTAATTACAGAGAAACAGTGTTCTCTCTGTCTCCCTTGCCTGTTATTTTCCATATTCTTAACATAAAAATGAAAACATGATTTTTTTGTTTAATCATAGAAGACTGATTGCTCTGTCATTATTTTACAGCCTTTTCATAATTATATGTTTTTCTGTCCACATACGCATGAAGAGAGATCCTGAAATGCAAAACAACCCAGCCCCAGCTTAAATAACAATAAGGTTTCAGACACCAGCTGACAGCATCAGGAAATGTAAGTTAGAGCTGATATTCCCTCCTTACCTCACACTATTGTGAGTGTGTTTGTGAGGGAAAAGCACAATAATGAGAGAGGTAAGGACAGAGCGTCAGTCTTAACTTTGCATTTCCTGGCTCTCTCTCTCTCTCTATATATATATATATATACACACACACACACACACACACACACACAAGAATGTTATAAAATGTACAAACATTATTCCTCTCTGCAGTCATAACATCTTCCATCAGGACAGCTGGGTTTTCATTTTCCTTTTTCTAAAAAAGGGAAACATAATTTAAACCATTTTAAATAAAACTATTCTGTTTTATCATTTCTAAATAATATTGTTTAATACAAATTTTCTTTCAACACATGAATTTTTCCCCAAGAAACACAGCAATTTCTTGAGGCTAAGCAAGCACATAGTGTAGATAGGTTTTGAAATGTCATTTACAGTTCAGCATTTTAGGGCCTAATCCTCCTTCCCATGGATTCTGGGGGACAGATTCTGGTCTCACAGGGTATTTTCAGACGTTACGGGGCCCTTTGGCCCCGTACCGTAACCAACGTCTTCGTTCCCCGCCGGGGTCACCCCTGCACGGCCCAACAGACGTGCCGGGGGGATCCCGGCGGGGAAAGTGGGAGGGGCCGGGGCCGCGCGGCGCAACGTGCGGCCGCACGGCCCCGCCCCCTCCACGCACCCCGCCGCCCGCCCTCCGAGGAGACGGGCGGGCGGCGGGGCCAATGCGGCCGCCGCGTCTGGCCGATCGTGCCACGGCCCGGGATCCCGCCGGGGATCCCGGGCCGTGGCACGCGGCCAGACGTTACTTTTTGTTGGCCACGGCCCGCGGTCCATTTGACCACGCTTCCCGGGACCTTCCCCCGGCTAGCCCGGGAAGCGTGGTTCAAATTGACCCCATGTGCAGATTCAGCGTGGCCAACATCTGGCGCACGCTGTGCAGACGTTCAGGGGCCTTTCGCCCCGCCGCGGGGTTCACCGTGGTTCAGTGTGGTTCAGCGTGATCTCGTCACGTCTGAAATCACCCTCACTCGAGTGAATCAGAAATAAGTCATCTGAAGTCTGTGAAATCAACTGATGTCTGTTTATTCTATCCAGCCATCCATCCATCCTTCCTCTCTTTCTTTTGATAAGACTGTAGAATTCTCATTCCCAATCGTTTCCCAGACTTTCCATCTTCATACATCTATTTCAACCCTTGTCCATTCTGTGGTTTATCCATCCATTCAGTCTTCCTCCATCCATGTTTATTTTTCCTTCACTCTCACCATAAACTGTGGCCAGTGTCAGGGTACAGGCTACACACTAGACCAAACTCTTATTCTATATGTGGTGTGAAAAATTATTTTAGATCAATGGTGACCATATTGTGGGCTGCACAACACTGGTGATCCACAAGATCATAATAAGTGGTAAACTAGTCTGGGGGTTAGGAAGCCTACCCTATTAGTGTCCCACATGCCTGCTTTACTACACTATGCTGTTTGTAGCTCTAGCAAAGTAGGCTTTGGTCCCTGCTGATGCCAAGGCCAGCACATGCACATTATGGTCATCCCTACCACTGGAGATTGCTACAGCCATAGCAGGGACTGAAGCCACCCACCTTGTGAAGTCACAGCTAGCCTGCTTAGCAATCTGTGAGAAATTTTGAGGACTGCCACTGGTTCATTGGTCCCAAAAGACTGGAAACCCCATTTTCAATAATATCCTTAGGCTGCATAATCTGTATGTATGAGTGTAAGCTGGCAATCAGTGTTGACATTGGGTAAAAACAAATGTGCAGGTGGTGGAGCAGCTCCCCCAGTCGGTGCGGGCCTGCTGCTGGGACAGCTGTCCCACCGCCTGCACAACCTGGGTGGGGTGTAGGGAATGGCAACAAACGTGCAGGTGGCCAGCCCTGTCCCACCCTCATCTAGGGATGGGCGAACGCGGTTCGGAAGTTCGGAGTTCAGACCGAACTCGATCACTTGGGCCGACCAAACCGAACTTCCGAACCAAACTCGATTTTCGAACCAAACCGAATTTCCGAACTCGGTTCTGTTTGCCCATCCCTACCCTCATCTTGCTCCCAGCATCCTGCCTCCCACCATGACACTCAGCTATGCTGGCCCTTTCCCTGCAGCAGGAATGACAAGTCCGAACAAACATGATAGTCCACTGTGGCCCTCATTAGCCTGTATGGGTGGCCCTTGGCCCAGAATGGGCTCCCAGAATTGGGCCCAAGAAGACACATGCCGGGCCAATCACCTACCTGCCCCAAGACAGTAGAGGGCCCACATCTGGCAGCAAGGGATCACATGTGTGGGTGAGTTCTGGGCCACAGTGGGCCAACGTCTTGTTTGTTTGTATCCATTGTCTGATATGTGTACATCACTTGAATAAATCTATCATAAAGTACAGAAATTTGAAAAGCCTGTTAAATGCACTTTTTATTGTGTATTTTGCTATGCAGCTTTGAGAGTATCTGTCCATATTCCCCTTCTCTGCCATCATATTTGACTGGAGTTGAGTTTGTTGATGTATTTCAGGTAAGAGAGCGAAAGGAACAAACATATTAAGTTACACAGAGAATCACTTCTGCGTGCTGCGTGTCATTTTTTAGTTAAGTGAAAAGTGCCTAGAACCATTAAGATCAAATGTAGTACAATAGACATTTCACATGCATAGCTTATCAACTGCCAAACCAGTTTTCCCTTTTACCATCAGCAATAAACAAATGTGCTCCAGGGGCACAGTTTACATCAAGTTTCAGGCTGAGTGAACTTTTGCCACATAGTTAGGACTCCTGTTCCTCTGAAAAAAGAAAAAGAAAAAAAGTTTTAAAATGGAAAATGGACACAGCCTAAAGCAAAATATAACAAGCAATGACAGTGGATTTACACCTAACCAGGGACAGATTCTACAGGGCTTAATTGTCCACACCATTTGCAACAGTTAATAATCATAATTAAATCTTTGTGTTTCTGTTACCATTATTGTCAGGTAAACAAAATATTTTAAAGTGGTATGACCAATGCATCTGTGCTTATGAGAACTTATCCTGTCTAGTTTATTGCTTGCATTTCCCTCTGATATTTTATGCAGCTTATTTTTAACAAATTCTAAACTTGAAAAATATAGTTAAAGTCAAAACATTAACAATCTAACTGTTTCTTTCCAAAGTAGAACCCTAGTAATGCTGATAGAATTCTATCTGTGCAACTCGGAGCAGAACACAACCATTAGGGCATTTCTCACTTCTCTTTTAAAAGAAATGAGAATGAGATAAAATATTAAGGGCTATTTCAAAGCAGTGCACACACTTAAGTATAATGACTGGGTTTTGGGGGGAATTGCTGGCATGCGTGTTTCAGTAGATGTCATACACTTTCCTTGGCTGAGTCCTAATGACAGAAATTACTTGTCTGCACAAAAAATGAGTTCTTTTTAGTTTCTTTTTACTGCAAGCTCGTAATAAGCTGGTAACTATCAGGAAAGTTCAAATTGTTCATAAATATTTAAACAGCTCTAAACAGCACACACACCTCTTTAATTCCCCTTCGCAATTTAGGCACACAGGCGATTAAAGTCTTTTGTAAGTATCCAAGGTCAGACTTCAACTAAAGTGGCATTAAAGGGCAAAAAGTGGATTTTTAAAAAAACAATCTGAAATAACTAGGAAGTTATTGCTGCAATCTTCTCTTCCCATGCTAGTATTTAACTGCAAAGGTCCTGAGAGTGTTTGAATATAGGCTGCTCTCTCTTGCTCTCTCTCAAGGGCTGTTAGAAAAACATGTTGAAGAATGAAGAGGAGAAATCAAACAGAGAAAGACAGCTTGATTCCAACTCAGTTACCTCCAGGGGGCACTGTTACACTACAAAGAAAACCTTGGCATTAGTTTAATTCATCTTTCACAACGAAAGAAAATCCAATTTTGCAATCTCTCTTCCCTCCCTTCCCCCCCCCCTTTCAGATGTTCGAAACCAGTATTTCACCAAAGTAAATGAAAAAAGGAAACAAAACAAAAAGGCTTTTCTTTCTTTCTTTCTTTCTTTCTTTCTTTCATTCAATTTCTACCAGAAAAATCCCAAATCACCAGAAAAGCCTAAAACTTTTTTGAAAAATAAATTAAAATATGTTAAGAAATTCTGGAATGCTTTATGTGGCGTGCTTTTCTCTGTCCCCCATTATGCAATGCTTTTTATTATGTATTTTATTTTTAGACAGCAGAAGATCAGAGTGGGAATAACTGAAGAATATACAGTAATTACAAATTGGGCTGAAACTGTAGCTAGCAAATGATTATATGAAATGTTCATATTATATGTTGAAATACTTTCCAATGGGACATAAAATTGTACTGAGGTTAGTGGTGTCATGGTAGTGCAGGAATGAGGAAAAGAAAGAGAAAAAGAAATTACCTAGAAAAGATTTAATTTTGAGTTTTAGAGTCTGAATACAAATAATAAATGAAAGGAACTAAATTAGGATGGATACATTTAATAAGGGGTTATTTATTAGGGCTATTGTTGCTCTTTGGGGAAAAAATAGCTATCTGCTATGGCTGACTTGATTATTTTGAGTTAACAACAAATGTTTTAATAAAAAGAAACCTTCGTAAAGCAGCTGAGAGTTGGCATTTGTCTTTTTAAATATATTTCTTTCTCCTAGTTTGAGGAAATAGCCATTCATTAAATTAAGAGTTAAATGGTTAAACTGGACCTTCCGTTGAAGAAAGTCTCCCAGCAATCTGTGCTTTATTTGGTGGATTGTCTTACAACACAAATAAACCAAGGGTTTTTTATCCAAGGAACTAAAAATACTAGAAAGAAAGCAAATCCAAGCCAGGCAGAAAATACTGGGAAATCATTTCCTATTAAGCAGGCCCTCTGCCTTCGTGTAGCTCAAATCTTCGTGGGTTTGGAGACATGAAGATACCGAGGTTCATATTCCTCCCTGTTGGGCTAAAAAAAATGAAGGAGAGGAAATCAAATTTAAAAGCAGCATTAGTGTATACCGTGTACAAAAACAGATATAAATAGACGTAAACTAAAAATTCATCATGACTTTCTGTTATCTGGATAGTGTGTTTGCTTGATTCTGTTCCTACTGAAGCCAAAGAGCGTTTTGATGCTGATTTCAATGGGGAAAAGATCAGGTCTCTTGTCTATATAAATACAATTGAAAATAAATATGAGCAGGGCTATTTAGGCCAGTTTTAATATTCTGTGCTGAGAAAATGTTTCTGCCTCAATCTAAACACCCAGGCGGTGATCCATAAACCTCTTACTCAAGAGTAGTCCCATTAAACAACTCCCAAGTAAGTGGTTTGTGGATTGCAGCCCGTGTCTGACTGATTTAAAACAACTCACACATTGCAAATTCTGCTCCGGCTTTGAAATCATGCCCAGCTCCTTGTAAATCCTGCTTAGCAGAAATACATGATGAAAGACAGCACAGAAATTGGGATGCTTTGTAAGTTGAATCAATCACTTAAAATAGGTTAAAAAGAAGCATAACAGAAACAAAACTCCTTGAGAGGGAGAAAACAATTTTTGTGAAATATTTCCCCATAGAATTAGATTTAGTTAGTTGTCAGTTATATATTATGGTATCGGTCTTTTATGGTATTGCATTTGTACTTTACACTGCATGTGTATCTCTTATGACATGCAATTTTGTAATTCATCGTATAATGATAAAATAAGGATCTTCCTTTACATATACTTCAAAAAGCACTATTTGAAAGAGAATATAAAAGAATGAGGAAAAATAAGAGAGAAAATAAGATTTCCCACTGAAGACAAAAAATTCAAAATTAAAATGTGAGTGTGTGTATACATATACATATACAGAGAGAGAGAGAGAGATTTTCAAAGCTGGCTAGTGATTTTAAGTGCCTCAGATTATCAGTCCCCAATCAAGACAACTTAAAGAGGCCTGATATTTCAGAAGAAAGGCACTGGGTAGCTGCACACTAAAAATGTAAAATGCGTCTTATGTTGTGCATCCAAGAGCTGAAGTACAAAAATCTCCAGTCACTTTTTTAAATGCGTGGACTTTTATATCTATATCTATCTATCTATCTGTAATATTTTTTGTACATTGCTGATATTGGAAATAGCAATAATTTTAAAAATCTTCACTCAGTTGTGCTGTCATTGGATAAACAATTAAACATGAGAAATTCCATACAAATCCTCACTTAGCCCAGACTGTTACTAGCAATGCTCTAATTAAACATGAATTCAATAGAAGTTCTATATGGTTTATTATATAGTTCATTTATGGAATCAAAGAGAGCTCAGGATTCAGACGAATGGGTGTTTTTAGATGGATGCAGGGCTACCCACTCCCAGAGCTGCTCAGAGGTTCACTCTTGTGTCCACCTGCTCCCAGCCCCACCAGGGTCCACTTCAGGTGGTTGCCCTGTTGCCCGGGCTGTGTTCGCCTGTGCGGTGCCCCCACCTTAGGCCCTTTTTACATGGGCCGCGTGGGTGGGGTGGTCAGTGTGTGCTGCAGTCAGTGTGCGGTGGGTGGGGGAAGGGTGTAGAAGGGCGCACACCTATCTACACCCACCTCCACCCATCTACACGCACGGATTAACCACTGTTTTATCTGGTTGCTCTGTGCGTGGGGGATGGGGGGATGAATACACAGCCACCTCCACCCATCCCCCACGCATGGATCAACCAGCGAAAACAGCAGTTGCTCCGTGCATGTAGATGGGTGGAGGTGGGTGTGCACTCACACACACCCCCACCTGCTACAGAGGCACCCACTCATGAACACCCAGATTTCTGGGTGTTCATGTGTGGGTGCCACCCATGTAAAAAGGGTTTTAGATTTGTGGGTGATTGCCCGACACTCTAGACTGGTGCTCGCAACTCTTTGGTGTTGCCCAGAGCAATGGCCATCTGGAAGCAGAGCTTCACCGTGGATCAGCATATCAGATAGACAGCTGCTCTGCTTCGGGCCAGTGTTCTGGGTTTGACTGGCCCACTCCACTGGCAGTGCTTCAGGTTGTTCTGGAGCACTGTTGGTGGGGCTGCCCTGAAGCAGATGCAGCCTGCTCCACTTGCACATCTGGCAGGGCACCTTTAGGTGAATGGGCCACATGGTGAAGTAGGTTGGCGTGGTCAGCACCAGGGCAGCCCAGCCATCTGAAAACACCCAGTGAGAGACAAGTGGATAGATAAGTGACAACGTAAAGAAATGTTTTATTGAAGTGCTGCTCTGTGGGGTAGCTACCTTCTTTGGAAACATTATACATTGCAGTTTCCTTCTAAAGATATCAAGCACTTTTCATGGTAGAAGAAGAATAGCTTTGGGATGAGTGCACCAAAGGGATGTGTTTTGGGGGGAGAAGGACTGAAGAGTAGGGCTGTAATGGAATGTCGCAGTGGTAGCTATTTCCACCAGAAACAGCGTTTCCACAATTAGTGGTACGACATGGCAGAGGCTTTCATTCCGCTAGTTTCATTCCACTACTTCTGCAGTTCTGCTAATTTCATTCCGCTACTTACACAGGCTTTGCAAAATAGTGGAAACATGACATTTTCGCTACTTCCGCCATTCCGCCAGTGCCACAAAATAGCGGATCAGTGGTTTTCAGACAGTTTCTGCAATTTTTACGCAATTACGCAATTTGCAGAATGCTGGCGGAATTAGCGGAATGTCCGCAGAAAAGCCACGGTGTGGCATGGGCAATTCCAAAATGGTGGAATGGAATCGTGGCACGGTAACAGCTGCTGCCACATCAGCCCTACTGAAGAGTTAGAAATGCCAAGTAAGGAGCCATTCCATGTTACACACTCCTTGATGCACTGCGCAGCACTCTGCCAGGGAGTTTAATATGGCAGGTAGTGCTGAGAGCTGTGATTTCCTGCTGCACCTGCACCTTCTCTTAGAGAGAAAAATGTTCATTGGCCTTGCAACTTACTACTCCCCAGGAACTCACAGAATGGAAGTGAGAGGGATCTAAGGAATCACATGGTGAGTCTGGATGTCTGTATAGAAGTCTCAATAGTTCCACTGGCCTCACCAGTCATCACTAGAACTGCCATCTTCCCAGAAGCTTTGATCCAAAGGGAGTGGGCAAAGGGACTCTCCCACCCCTTTATATCATAGCCACATCCTCTTTGTAGCACTGTGATGTCACAATGCTCTGCAGGATGTTGGCCACATCAGAAAAGGGGCAGTAGAGCTTCTTTGGGTATTTTCAGACATTACGAGATCACAGTCAACCACAGTGAACCACGGTCAATCCCGCAGCAGGGCCAAAGCACCCTGAACGTCTGTTCGGCGGTCGTCAGATGTTCACCACAGTCAATATCCACCAGGGGTCAAAATCAACCACACTTCCGGACCTCCGGCCCGGATCATCTCCGAAAGTGCGGTCAATGCGATTCCCAACGGGAAACAATAAAAAGTAACGTCTGAACGGCAACTGCCAACCGGAATCAAACAAAAAGATTCCCGTTGGGAACAAAGCATTCAACGTCGCTGCCAGGAAACCAGCAACAAGACAGGCTGCAGAAATAGATTTAAAGAGCACACAGCAGCAGGGAAACATGGCGGAATGGAGTGAGGTGGAAGGGAGAGGAGAGTGGTGGGAGAGAGAGAGAGGGAGGAGGAGGTGGTGAAAGCACAGGCAGCAGAGGAGGTGCTCGTGCTGTAAATGGAGGAGGTGGAGGGACAGCAGCAGCAGAAGCAGCAGCAGCTGGGACAGGCTGCCCCGGGGACATCAACTGGACCAGGGGAGGAGGTAAGGGGACCGAAGGGGAGGGGGCCCGGTGGCACAGGGGCACCAAGGGGGGAGGGTGCCTACCTGGCTGGCAGGAGAGGGGGAGGGCCACGAGACAGGGGCAGAGGCAGAACAGCAACCCTTCATCCCACAGGCACGGAAACAGACCCGGGAGCCCGAGACCCCGGAGGAGTTGGGTGCTGCCCAGGTGGAGGAGGAGGAGCAGGAAGAGGAAGATGAGGAGGAGGAGGAACTGGAGGGGAGAAGGGGGAGATGGCCCTACCACAGAGGGGGGAATGGGGGCTCCTGGAGACCCACAACTTCATCCGGATCTGTGGGACCCTGGAGCATCAGCTGGAGCTCGCACTCAAACAAAGAAATGAGCATGTGTTCCGGGAGATAGTGCGGGATATGGAGGCGGTGGGGCATCACTGAACCGTGGCACACTGCTACTCGAAGACCAAACAGCTAAAGAGGGGGTACAAGGCCATTAGGGACAACAACCGGCGGTCCGGACGCGGGGCCCGGACCACCCCCTTATATGATGTGCTGGACTGCATCCTCCATATGAAGATATCGATAGTTGCCCCATGCCTCATGGGGAGTGCTGTGGTGCAGGGCAGGGAACGGGCTGAGATACCCCCTCCCCTCGCCGCCACCCAGGAAGGCACCAGCTCCAGGGTCCCAGACCCCCAGGAGGAACACCCTGGGACCCCAGAGACCAGAAGCCCACCCACCAAGACACAAGTCCAGAGAGTCCCCACCCCCTGGCCAGACAGGCGGAGTCTGAGGCTGGCACTCTCATCACCCTCAGCCAGTGGTCCCAGGGGGAGCACATCAACATGGAGGGGTCAGCTTTGGAGGGATCGGAGATGGACATTGAGGGTAAGCAAGCAATTGGGAGGGGAGCTGGACCTGGGGCGAGGGGGGTGGGGTAAGCCCCATCCAGGGGGCAGGCCCCACCCACCCCAGACACCATGGGATGGGGGGCTGGGGGGATGTCTGGGTAATCTGACATCCCTCCACCAACCACCCCTCCATACCCCCACAGGGCACGGAACACCCCAGAACCAGAGGCAGGTGGTTGAGGAGGCTGGTGCAGAGCAGTCGAGGCAGCAGACAGGGGACCCAGGTGAGGCACACTGGAAGGGGGGGCAGGGAGGCCGGGAGGAGGACCCGGGACACAGGGGCTGGGGTGTGGGGGATGGGGCTCCAGGGACCAGTGGGGAGGTTACCAGGTGCCACCTCAGGGGTGAACAGAGACCCCCAGGCATCCCCCAGGCCTGGGGGTGGGATTCCAGGCCGGCAAACAACTTATCTCCATGTACCCATCAGGGCAGCCATAGGGGATGCAGC
This sequence comes from Sphenodon punctatus, assembly GCA_003113815.1. Lineage (NCBI taxonomy): Eukaryota > Metazoa > Chordata > Lepidosauria > Sphenodontia > Sphenodontidae > Sphenodon > Sphenodon punctatus. The sequence goes on from QEPC01008723.1 coordinate 454,459, forward strand.
AACCCATGCCCGTGCCCCCAGCACAGCGGATGAGAGAACACCAGGCACAGGTATGGCACCAGAGGGAGGACCAGGGGGAGGACATCGTCCGGACCACAACCGATCAGGGGGAGCGGATGATTGCGGCCGTGGACCGCATGGAGACAGCCATAGAGTGCTCCCTGCTACAGGCGGAGCCAAGGGATTGGAGGCTCCAAGCAGAGGTGCACCTGGAATGGAGGCGGGAGCTCCGGGAGCACAGCAGGTAGATAGAGGCATTTGGGTGACTGGACAGGCCATCACGGGGATGGTGCGGGAGCATACAGGCAAAATGGACAGGTCCCATGACATCAGGACCTCCCTGCTCATGCACGCTGGCACTATGAGTGCCTATGTGATGGCAGCTGCCCCTCCGGGCACCCTGCCTGCCCAGGGCCCGATGCCAGGCCACTCAGTGCCCTGACCTTCTCCCCAACTGCCTCCATGCCAGCAGGGGCCGTGCATCTGCCTCCAGGTCCCCGCAGGCCTCCGGAGGGAGCAGCCACCTGGGGGGGCCCCTCGGGTCCCAGGTCCTCCATCTCTCCCACCACCACCTGCCCCTCAGGACACTGAGGCCTCCCAGGACACCATTGGGGACAAGGACAGTGGGGGGAGGGGAGCTCCCAGAGCTCTGAAGCACCCACAGGGCAGTCGAGGGGGTGGTCCTGGAGATGCGGGGGATGTGGGGGAAAGGGGGAAGGGGAGGGTGGTCTGAGGGGGGGCACACCCGCATGGTGGGGGTGGTGGTAGTTGGGGTGTTGGTGGCACTTGTAATTGGCTTAAAAAATAAATGTATGGACAACAGTAGCGCTTCCTTTGGTCTGTTCATGGGCCCGGGAGGGGGCTGGTGCCCATAGAGGGGCTCACCCAGGGAGCCGCCAGGGACCCCATGGTGGTGGGTTTGGGGTTGAGCGCCCTCATGCCTCAGCCTCCCGGCTGATATGCCTGGCTAGGGTGGCACGGATGCATTTGGTGTACTGGTACTCCCTCGGGTTGTCCGTGTTCACGTACAGAGACACCGGGCCGTGAGGCCAATGAGGCATGGGGTATTCGAGGGCTGTCCCATTGGTCTCACACATGTTGTGCAGCACACAGCAGGCACCTATCACCAGGGCCAAGGTCTCCACCGTGTAGTCCAGGGGCCAGCGAGGCTTCTCCAGCGCTGCTTGAGGGCCCCAAATGCCCACTCAACCACGGTCCTGCTTGCACGCAGGCGGGGATTGTACAGTGCCTCCATCAAGGTCCGGGCAACCGGGTACACATTCATCAGCCACCGGGTGAGGGGATAGGCCGGGTCGCCCAGGATACATGGGGGCATCAGCACCCCCTCGATCCGGGTCATCCCCATGTCCGCAAAGTCCCCATGGTACATCCGGGCATAGATGGGGGAAATGGTAATGATCCGGGCATCATGGATGCACCCAGAGTTGCCTGTGAAGATGTCGATGAACTGCCACCAGTGGTCCATGACAGCCTGCAGCTGCAGGGAGTGATACCAGTGCCTGTTGAAATAATCAGCGGCCTCCCCAGTCAAGGGGCGGAGGATCTCTATGTGGGTGCCGTCCACGGCACCCATGCAGTTGGGGAACCCTCCAGCTGTGAAGCTGGCCATCACGGCCGCTTGGTCCACCAGCTGGATCACTTGGTCCAGGAGAACGCCCTCCACAGCCTCACAGAAATCTCGGAGGATACAGGCAACAGTGCTCACCCCGACACCGAAGTGCTGGAAGATGGACCGGCAGGAGTTGGGCATTGCTAGGGCCCAGAACCCGATGGCCACCCACTGAACCATGGGGATGGGGGTCTTCATGGGGTTGTGCTGCCACTCCAGCCAGGGCGTGAGCAGCTCCACAAGCCTCAGTAGGGTGAGCTTTTCCATCTGAAAGTGCACCCTCCAGGCAGCCTCATCCCTGTCTGTGTGCAGCCTGCCTACATGGTCTGTCTGGCGGAGGGGGGCTCTGCCTTGGCCGTGTCCTAATTTGACTGTGTTCACGGGGCCTGTGGGTACCAGCGCTCTTGTGGGGTGGTGTATCACCAGTCATTGGAGCTGGGTCACCTTCCGTGGCCCCCTGCTGCAGATTACTGCGTGTCTGACCCTACAGTGGTGGAGCTGGCAGAGCTGGCGGAGCTGTCTGATGTGTGGTCCCGTTCCGATGTGCAGTTGGGGGTCTCCATGCAGAATCCGTTCAAGGCGTAATACCTGGTCGCCCACCACATGTCCATGCTGGGGTACCACCGGGGCATGCTTCATTGGCCCCACTTCATTCACCTGGCCAGCCACCCGGCCCCTGGCCCCTTTGTGACCCCCAGCAGCTGACTGTGAGTCCCCAAGTGCCTTCCGGGCCCCGGCTGCTGGCCCCCCTGTGGGCTCCCACCTCCACCCATCTGCCGTGGTCCGCTGCCTGCTCCCTCCTTGATGTTCCGGCTGTGCTGCTGTGTTGGCTGTTTCCCAGGGTGCTGCTGCCCCTCCCTGTGGCTGTGGGCCCCCTCTGCAGCCCCCCGTCTGCCTCTGCACCCGGTGTTCCCCTCCATGGCTGCCTTCTCCAGTGTCCAAGTCCGGCTCTCTGCACGGCCCCCCAGTTCCCCTGGTGGCAGCTGACTGTCCTCATCCCCCTGTGCTCCCTTATGTGCCCCAGCCCCCCCTGCCCTCATGGGTGCCTGTGTGACCTCGGAGTTCTGGGGTCCCCAGACTGCACCTCCCGCCTTCCTTCCGGGGTGGGAGGGGTTGAACCTGCTGCACAGCCCTGGCTCTCCTGGCTCCCCTCCATCGCACCCTTGCCTGCGCTTGGGGTCCGTGTGTGCCTCCTGGACTGTTCCCAGGCCGGTCCCTGTTTTGTGTGGCCTCCCCCAGTGCCTGTGCCCCAATCTTCTGGGGCCCCTGATTCCGGGACTGTCTGTGTTGCTGTGGGGGTGCCCGTGCGGACTGTGCTGATGTGGGGGTTCTGGTTGCTGTTGCCTGTGTCCAGCCGTGCCCCCAGGCCATTTTCCCCCCTCTTCCCTGTCCTGTACCCCCTCCCCCTATGCCCGTTTTGCTGTGTGTGTTGTCTGTCCCACTGTGTCCCCCCTTCCCTTCCTTTCCCATCTGAGTGTGTGCGTGCCCGTTCATGTGTTTGTGCTATGTGTTCCACTGTGCACTCATTGTCTTTGTGCCTCTTGTATATGGTACCTCGGCGGCTCTTCTCCCTCTTCCCCCTCCCTTCTCGTTTCCCTTCTGTGGGCATTTCCTTTTGTCCCTTCTGGATTCGTTTCCCCTCAGCCGGCCTTGTCTGTGTCCCACCCCTCCCCGGTGCCTTGTGGGTGTTTTGACCACGGCCAGGAATCGGCATGACGTTTGTTGCACTGCCCCAGTCCGTGGTCTGGTGGCCCAATTCCCTGCCATGGTCCCAATCCCGTCACATCTGTTTGGGGATTTTCTTGATCACGGGGGGTGGTTGTTCGGTTCACCACCACTGAGGATCCACTGTGGTGAATCGGTTCCACATAACATCTGAAATCACCCTTTGGCCTGCTCCCTTTCCACCATGTCCCCGCCCTTTGCCCTTCCTGAAGAAAATTCTAGTACTGTCCATGTAAATAGAGGCTTCACCTGGAGCATGGAGATGATGCATGAAAAAACCTGGAGTGGCAACTCCAGGTCAAACCTGAAGGAGTAGTAAGAAACTCATTATTTTCTGTCCTGGCCCATACACTCTTCTCCTGAGAATCGAAGAGAATGCTCGCTAAGCTTGGCATGTTTGAGTCACCCGCTTCATTGGTTACTAGGGATGTGCACTTTGTGCGAATGCGGTTTGGAAGTTCGGAGTTTGAACTGAACTCGGTCTGTTTGGATAACCGAACCTGAATGAGAACCCGAATCCGAACCCGAACTGACCGAACGGAACTAGATCCAAACGTTGAAATGACTGAACTGTTCGGTCAGTTCTGATCGCGTTCGGGTGAGTTCGTGTGGCAAAAAAATTGTCACTGGAAGGTCAAACATGACAGTGAGGGGAGTCAGCTGAGGAGCTGACTTCCAGGCACCAGGGATGGAGAGACTTGTAGTAGCAGCCAGCCTGCCAAATCACCATCCCTTTTCGTCTCAGACCACTGACTTCGCAGTCTGTGATTGGCCATGGGCTAGGCTTCACGGAGCCAATGGGGCTTGCGGTGAGGCAGCGCAGGAAGAAACAAAATTGATTGCCTCCCCCCTTCCCAACACCTTCTGAACTAGTCACTGTTCCTGAACAGCAGGCGTTTCAGAAGTCTCCCTCTCCCAGCAGTTTTGTTCTCCTCAGTCCATTGCCATCCTCCTCCTGTTTCACCCATCCAACCCATTTACCTTCATATTTTCATTTATTTAGATTATATTAGATAGATTTAGCTGTTATTTTTATTTTTTTACCCATCCCTGTGTTCTCTCTTTACCTACCCTCCATTGAATCAATTCCTTTCCCTTTCCTTCTCCCTCCATATTCCATCCCTCATTCCCTTCCCCTGTTTTTTTATTTATTAGAGTAGGATTAGATTGATTTAGGTTTTATTTCAGTTTTCATACCCCTCCCTGTGTTGTTGTGAGCTGTCTGTGCCCCCCCCC
>QEPC01008723.1:459440-472183 GCA_003113815.1 Sphenodon punctatus
AATGAGGCACATGGCAGAGCTGGCAGGGGCCGTGCCAGCAGAGTGCCAGCAGGCAGAAGCAGCAGCCCATCACCATGCCCCAAGCTGCGCAAGCCTGATTATGGGTCTTCCTCTCCCAGCACTAGTGGCACTAGTGCTCCCAGTTGCACTAGGGTCCAGGGGGTTAGGCGTCGCCTCCTGGCAGACTCCCCCATAATTATAGAGGCAATCCCCCAAAGCAGTCCAGGACTGATGGATCTCACCCCAGCTGCTAGAGGCAGGGCCCAATCCCTGGGCAATGGAAGATGGAAGCGTAGCAGCAGCTGTAGGGAGCAGGGGGAGATTGCTGCTCAGAGTGGGAGCAGCATGGGGAGTCCAGAAGCCTCCGTCACTCTGTTTGGGAATGGGGACAGCGATGCAGAGATTTCTGTGGAGGAGGTCTTTGTATCTGGTGCTGCTGAGGTGATGGTTGTCCCTCAATGAGCTGTGTCGCCAGTTCCACCATGTCCTGCCCCTCCTGGGAGTGCGTCACCCAGTGCAGGCCAGAAGGCAGGACAGGCTAAAAAATCATGTGTCTGGGAGCATTTTAAGGTGCAGGTAGATGATCCGCGGGAGGTGCAGTGCACTTTGTGCAATAAGGTGGTGAAGCGTGGGCAGGTGCTCACGAACCTGGGGACGACCGCCATGTCGAGGTACCTGAAATCGTGCCACAGTACTGCACTGCTAAGCAGGGAGGCAGGGTCAGTGGATTGTAGTGGGTTCTCGACCCAAGTGACTAGTCATCCGCCTCCTTCATTGGGCAACTGTCCTGCTCCAGCAGCTGCATCTAGGAGCAGGAGCAGTATCGCTGCTAGGGGGGAGCAGCAGGAGCAGCAGTCTCGTCAGCAGCATCAGCGCACAGTGGAGGCATTGGGATGGGGGCAACTGCCAAGGCCATTGGCAGCTGGAGGGTGGTGTGGTTTTCAAGAGAAAGCCATGCGCCTGGTGGGTGAGATGATCGCTGTCGATGACCATCCCTTCTCCATTGTCGGAGACACTGGGTTTAAGTGGCTGATGGGTTTCCTGGCCACACAGTTTTAGCAGCTGTCCCGCACCACCCTGAGTCATACAGTGGTGCCAGTCCTGTACGGGGCTTTGAAGTAGTGGGTGAAGGAGCAGCTGGCAGGGGATGGGGGTGCCACTGTCCATTTCACTACTGACCTGTGGTCCAGCTAGAATGCCCAGCACGCATACCTGGCGGTGATGGCACACTGGTGGCAGGACCCAGAGTTGGCATTTGACAGTGGCATGAGGGGTCCTGAATCAGGGTATAGGTGGTCCCTGCTTCAGGCAGAAGTCATGGACTGCCCCCACACTGCCAAGAACATAGAGGCAGCCCTGAATGCTGTGATGGAGGAGTGGGACATGCCAGGTGCACCGTTCACACTGGGGTGTGTGGTGACTGATAATGCGGCCAATATACTCAAGGTAGTCCACGTTGGGGGCTTCACGAGCATCCCTTGTGCTGCACACACCCTCCACCTGGTGGTCAAAGACGCTCTGAGCTTGGGGGATAAGGGGATTTGGGAAGGCACCTTTAGATCTCTGATCCAGCGGGGGAGGGAGCTGGCTGGGTTCTTTAATCACAGCGTGAAGGGCAGCGAACTCCTCAGGGACAAGCAGGCAGAGCAAGGCTGCCCAGTGCACCAGCTGGAGCAGGATGTCTCCACCAGGTGGAATTCCACCTTCCTGATGCTTGAGCGGCTTGTGGAGCAGAAAGCCCCCTTGCATCAGGTGCAATTGGACACAGACAGCGGGGCTCCTCCAGGCTTCAATGGGGCAGAATGGGAGATCCTCTCCCAGATGGTCTTCGTTCTGCGACCGTTCCTGGAAGTGATGGAGACCATCAGCTCCTCCACGGCCACAATCAGCCAGGTGACCCCTCTGGTCCAGAGTCTCCACCAGAGCCTTGAGGAGATTCTGCAGGGGCAGGATTGTGGCCTTCAGGGCAAGAAGCTGGGGGCTGAGGCAGTTGGGCTGGCGCAGAAGCTCAAGACAGGCCTGAAGGCGAGGTTTGATGAGTTCCTGCTGTGGGGAAAATATGTTTTGGGAACAATTCTGGACCCCAGGGTCAAGGGCAGCGTGGCATGCAAGTCATCCCTCTATGGCCTCTGGAAGCATGATCTTGTGGGAAGGGTCCGGAAGGCAGAGCGGGCTCTTGACAGTGCATGGCAGCAACAGCAGCAGGACGCCCCTGGGAATGGTGGGAGTGGGAGAAGCCGCCCCTTTCAGTCAGCGGGGTCTATCCCTGCCTCCAGACCTAGTGGTAGAAGCAGCAGCAGCAGGATCAGCAGCAGCAGCACCCCTACTGCCAGCAGCTCCTCCTCTGCACAGCCCACTCTGGGGGGCATAGGATCCAGCACAAAAGGGCAGACAGCATGGCTGAGGGCAGTTGGGTGTGTGTGTGCCCAGGGACAGTTATGAGAGGGAGTACAATGGTGCCTCAGCAGCAATCGAGACCTACCTGGACAAGGAGCCATGCATAGATCCCAGCAGCGATCTCTTGGCCTACTGGGCCGGCAAGACTGACGTGGGGCCGGCCTTGTCCAAAGTGCCCAGGGGATTATTGTCCTGCCCACCAACCAGTGTTCCCACCGAGCAGGTGTTCTCTGTAGCGGGGGACATTTGCTCCCCGCACCGCCTGAGACTGGGGGCCAAATTGGTGGAGAAGTTGTTGTTCCTAAAGGTGAACCTTCCCCTGCTGGGATTCCCTGAGATGCCCCTGGAGAAGGAGTGATGGTGCAGTGGCACATGCCATCTCATGCCAGGGGAATTCAGGACAGGGCTCCTCCTCCTCAATCGGGGCTAGGGCTACTGTTCCTATGCTGCTGAGGTGCTGTCCCTCCCTCCCAATGCCTGGCACCCGCCCTGCCTCTCTCTCTCTCTCTCTCTCTCTCTCTCTCTCTCTCTCTCTCTCTCATACTACACAGCGTCGGCCACCTTATCTGACTGACCTCATGACTCAGGGTGGCATTGGGAAACAAACTGTAAGCCTTTCAGCCGGCCTATGGCTACAAGATCTCGGCCCGCCTATGTGACGCTGACTGGCTCTCACTCTCTCACACTGCACACTCTTTGTTAGCCTATCTGAGTGCCCTGCTGCCAATCTCCCAGCCTTCCTGCCCTACTGCCTTCCATGCCACACTGCCTGTCTGCCCACCCAGCTTGCCACCAAACTCAAAGCATGCCTCACTCCGCCTTCCTGCCTCCCATCGCAAGGCGCCTGTTTGCTCACCCAGGTTGCCTAGCTCAAAGGCTGACCAAGCCCACTTGCCCTACTGCCTCTCATGCCATGCTGCCTGCCTGCCCACCCAGGTTGCAAAGCTCGAACCCTGCCTCAGTCTGCCTGACAGCTGCTCATGCCACACCACCTGACTGCTTGCCCCGGCAACCAATGTCTGCTGCTGCAAGTGCCAATGGCCCCCAGGCCTATATTCTGTCTGTGCAAAAGGTTCTGTACCCTGGCAACCCACTGTCTGCTGCTGCCAATGGCCCCCAGGCCAGGCCTATATGCCATTTGTGGCAAGTGCTCTGTACCCTGGCAACCAATGTCTGATGGTGCCAATGGCCCCCAGGACAGGCCTATATGCTGTCTGTGCCAAGGGTTCTGTACCCTGGCAACCAGTGTCTGCTGGTGGTAATGCCAATGCCGCCCATGCTGTCTGTGCCACGGCTTCTGGGGCCCGTCACTCCACCGTATCAAGAAACATCCACTCCAGCCCCAGGACCCACCTCCAGGGTTCTGGGGACAGGTTACATGCAGGGAGGGCTGTGGCCAATACCCAGAAGCTGCCACTCTAGCCCCAGGGCCCACCATCATGGGTCTGGGGCCATCATTCCTCGCACCAAGAGACTTCATTCGACCGCACCAAGAAACAGCCACTCCAGCCCCAGGACCTGTCGCCAGGGTTCTGGGGCCAAGTTACAGGAAAGGAGGGCTGTGGCCAATACCTAGAAGCTGCCACTCTAACCCCAGAACCCAGTGTCATGGGTCTGGGGTCATCATTCCTCACACCGAGAGACTTCATTCAACTGCACAAAGAAACAGTCACTCCAGCCCCAGGACCCACTGCCAGGGTTCTGGGGTCAAGCTACAGGCAGTGAGGACTGTGGCCAATACCTAGAAGCTACCACTCTAGCCCCAGGACCCACCGTCATGGATCTGGGGCCATCATTCCTTGCACTGAGAGACTTCATTCAACCACACCAAGAAACAGCCACTCCAGCCCCAGGACCNTTGAGCGGCTTGTGGAGCAGAAAGCCCCCTTGCATCAGGTGCAATTGGACACAGACAGCGGGGCTCCTCCAGGCTTCAATGGGGCAGAATGGGAGATCCTCTCCCAGATGGTCTTCGTTCTGCGACCGTTCCTGGAAGTGATGGAGACCATCAGCTCCTCCACGGCCACAATCAGCCAGGTGACCCCTCTGGTCCAGAGTCTCCACCAGAGCCTTGAGGAGATTCTGCAGGGGCAGGATTGTGGCCTTCAGGGCAAGAAGCTGGGGGCTGAGGCAGTTGGGCTGGCGCAGAAGCTCAAGACAGGCCTGAAGGCGAGGTTTGATGAGTTCCTGCTGTGGGGAAAATATGTTTTGGGAACAATTCTGGACCCCAGGGTCAAGGGCAGCGTGGCATGCAAGTCATCCCTCTATGGCCTCTGGAAGCATGATCTTGTGGGAAGGGTCCGGAAGGCAGAGCGGGCTCTTGACAGTGCATGGCAGCAACAGCAGCAGGACGCCCCTGGGAATGGTGGGAGTGGGAGAAGCCGCCCCTTTCAGTCAGCGGGGTCTATCCCTGCCTCCAGACCTAGTGGTAGAAGCAGCAGCAGCAGGATCAGCAGCAGCAGCACCCCTACTGCCAGCAGCTCCTCCTCTGCACAGCCCACTCTGGGGGGCATAGGATCCAGCACAAAAGGGCAGACAGCATGGCTGAGGGCAGTTGGGTGTGTGTGTGCCCAGGGACAGTTATGAGAGGGAGTACAATGGTGCCTCAGCAGCAATCGAGACCTACCTGGACAAGGAGCCATGCATAGATCCCAGCAGCGATCTCTTGGCCTACTGGGCCGGCAAGACTGACGTGGGGCCGGCCTTGTCCAAAGTGCCCAGGGGATTATTGTCCTGCCCACCAACCAGTGTTCCCACCGAGCAGGTGTTCTCTGTAGCGGGGGACATTTGCTCCCCGCACCGCCTGAGACTGGGGGCCAAATTGGTGGAGAAGTTGTTGTTCCTAAAGGTGAACCTTCCCCTGCTGGGATTCCCTGAGATGCCCCTGGAGAAGGAGTGATGGTGCAGTGGCACATGCCATCTCATGCCAGGGGAATTCAGGACAGGGCTCCTCCTCCTCAATCGGGGCTAGGGCTACTGTTCCTATGCTGCTGAGGTGCTGTCCCTCCCTCCCAATGCCTGGCACCCGCCCTGCCTCTCTCTCTCTCTCTCTCTCTCTCTCTCTCTCTCTCTCTCTCTCTCATACTACACAGCGTCGGCCACCTTATCTGACTGACCTCATGACTCAGGGTGGCATTGGGAAACAAACTGTAAGCCTTTCAGCCGGCCTATGGCTACAAGATCTCGGCCCGCCTATGTGACGCTGACTGGCTCTCACTCTCTCACACTGCACACTCTTTGTTAGCCTATCTGAGTGCCCTGCTGCCAATCTCCCAGCCTTCCTGCCCTACTGCCTTCCATGCCACACTGCCTGTCTGCCCACCCAGCTTGCCACCAAACTCAAAGCATGCCTCACTCCGCCTTCCTGCCTCCCATCGCAAGGCGCCTGTTTGCTCACCCAGGTTGCCTAGCTCAAAGGCTGACCAAGCCCACTTGCCCTACTGCCTCTCATGCCATGCTGCCTGCCTGCCCACCCAGGTTGCAAAGCTCGAACCCTGCCTCAGTCTGCCTGACAGCTGCTCATGCCACACCACCTGACTGCTTGCCCCGGCAACCAATGTCTGCTGCTGCAAGTGCCAATGGCCCCCAGGCCTATATTCTGTCTGTGCAAAAGGTTCTGTACCCTGGCAACCCACTGTCTGCTGCTGCCAATGGCCCCCAGGCCAGGCCTATATGCCATTTGTGGCAAGTGCTCTGTACCCTGGCAACCAATGTCTGATGGTGCCAATGGCCCCCAGGACAGGCCTATATGCTGTCTGTGCCAAGGGTTCTGTACCCTGGCAACCAGTGTCTGCTGGTGGTAATGCCAATGCCGCCCATGCTGTCTGTGCCACGGCTTCTGGGGCCCGTCACTCCACCGTATCAAGAAACATCCACTCCAGCCCCAGGACCCACCTCCAGGGTTCTGGGGACAGGTTACATGCAGGGAGGGCTGTGGCCAATACCCAGAAGCTGCCACTCTAGCCCCAGGGCCCACCATCATGGGTCTGGGGCCATCATTCCTCGCACCAAGAGACTTCATTCGACCGCACCAAGAAACAGCCACTCCAGCCCCAGGACCTGTCGCCAGGGTTCTGGGGCCAAGTTACAGGAAAGGAGGGCTGTGGCCAATACCTAGAAGCTGCCACTCTAACCCCAGAACCCAGTGTCATGGGTCTGGGGTCATCATTCCTCACACCGAGAGACTTCATTCAACTGCACAAAGAAACAGTCACTCCAGCCCCAGGACCCACTGCCAGGGTTCTGGGGTCAAGCTACAGGCAGTGAGGACTGTGGCCAATACCTAGAAGCTACCACTCTAGCCCCAGGACCCACCGTCATGGATCTGGGGCCATCATTCCTTGCACTGAGAGACTTCATTCAACCACACCAAGAAACAGCCACTCCAGCCCCAGGACCCGCCACCAGGGTCTCACAACATGGACACAGTTCAAAAGTTCAAGAGTTCAACCCTGTTTAGGGCTCTGAGCTGTCTGCTCCCTCCTCCCCTCCTCACATATTCCCTCCAAAACCCAACTGTCACAGCACTACTAATAACAAAGATAACAACACTGTCATTTTTGTTATTGTTGTCATTATTATTGATTGTTTTCATTATTGCAATAACTATAACAAAATCAAAAATTGTTATCGTTATTGTAAGAATGAAAACAACATGCACACACCTACGTAGCAGCTCCTGCCCTTTGGTGGGAGTGGTAGGGCTGAAGAGATCATTTGGCCTGCTGTGGCCTGCATTGGCCCATGTGGGCAGCCCTTACTCTGGGATGTGCACCCAGGATTAACTGGGGGACACATTCCATCCCAGCCGCCTACCTGCCGTGGGGCAGTAGAGGACTAGTGGAGAAGCAGACATGCACTGAATCCCTGGGCCACAGCAGGCCAGCACCACATGTTTCCATTTGCAGCTGTTGAATATTTGACAAGCAGATTGTAACCTTGCACAAGAGTCCAGGACAGGAAGTGAAGTTATCTAACAGAAGCTATAGAAGTAATTTTGAATGTTTGAATGCAATTAATTAAGAGACACAGTGCTGGAAAACACTGAAGTCTGGTTCAGACAGACAGATATTGGGCTTTAAATCATAACTTGTGATTCATTCATACACCAAATGCTCTAAACCAAAGTTATTCACTGGGAAGGAAGAGAAGTATGTCCTCATGAAAAATGTGGGGTGCATACAGGGGCGGCTGGTGGGTTTTGAGGTTGGAGGGGCAGGAAGGCCGGTGAGCCTAGGGGCGGAGCCAGGGTGATAGTGGATGGAGCCAGGGCATTGGTAGGTGGAGCCAGGGCAATGGTAGGCAGCATATCCCAGCAGCAAGGAGTCCCAGGTTAATATTGGATGGACATTACATTACTTAATCCAGCAATCCTGAGATTTAACTGTTAGTCTGGTGATTCATGGGCCTTAAAATTCCCCTCCCCAACACACACACACACACACACACACATGCAGCAGAGGGCAAGAATACTGCTTCAGAAAGAAGGGGAGATCTGAGCATGCGCGAGGAGTGAGAGGCAGCAAGTCTGGAGAGCTCCTGACCAGCGCTAGAAATCTCTCCTGCAAACACCTGGTAAGCGCGACCCCCCTCCCCCAACTAAACAACATGTCGAGGCAGGGGAAACCCCCCCACCACCACAAAAACAAGTGAGAGAGGGACCCTAAGGGGCTTCTGCAATGCAAAGCAGAACCCTGAAAATGAGAAGGCAGCAACAGGAGGGGCAGACAAAATGGAGGGCTCAGGGGAACAGAGGGCCCTGAATGAGCTTCCCCAGGAGGGAGGAGGAGAGTTGCAGCCGGTGCTGGACCTGATTACAGAGCTCAGAAATGAGCTAAAAACAGACATGCGGAAAGCAAGTCTACACAGAGACAAACTCTTCAGTAAAATAAGCAAGGTCCAGCAGGTAACTGAAGAAACAAATGTTAAAATAGAAAGGATTATTAAAAATGTACAGGCCTTGGAGGAAAGGGTCTCTAGGGCAGAAGACCAAGCAGCAATCTGTGAGGCAGAGCTCTCCCAAACACAAAAGATAGTGAGACAACTAAAAGAAAAAATGGAGGACTTAGAGAAGAGAAATAGAAGGTTTAACTAAAGATTTGCGGGGATCCCTGAGGGGGCAGAGACTGAGGGAGTGGAAAAACCTATACAGCAAGCCCTACAGGAGAATTTCCAGGAAGACATGGACCCCGTGCCACAGGAAATAGAGAGAGCACACCATGCCCTATGCCCCAAACCCAAAGAAAATGAGCCACGCTGCACAATTATAGTGAAGTTTTTAAAATATAAAGATAAAGAACAGATACTCAGACTAGCAAGAGGGAAACAACAGCTCAGCTTCAGGAGCACCAACATGAGAATATATCTAGATTATGCCTTTGACACCACACAGAGAAGGAAGGCCTGGGCTAAATATTATCCTAAACTAACCCAAATAGGGTTAAAACCACAAGTGTGATTCCCGGCAAAAATGACAATTTGGATTGATAACAGGGTGCTGAGTGCAGGCTGGAGCAGAGCTTCAGAGCTGCGGTTGCAACTGTTGGGACTGAGAGGTATCTATTTATTCAGGGGTTGGGGCCCCCTTGGGTGCCAGCAAAAGGGTGTCCACTGTTGGCTGGGCCTGTTCACTGGGGATGCAGTGCGGTGCCCTACCCCCTGTTTGGATTGACTATATGCGGATAGTACAGCCGGTGGCTTACCTTGAGAATTAAGTGCCCTGGACTTAGGACGTTTTGGCTGGGAGAAATTTAAATGGAGGGTATTCCCCTGAGTGCAGAACAGCCGATGGGCTCTAAGAAGCGGAGTCGACAGTTGGATCTTTCCCTGGATCCATATCCACCCCCCCTCATTAAAACAACTGAGATTGTTTGATGTGGGGATAAAAAAGGTAGCCAAGGAAGATCATCAGGCATATGCAATACCCATGGCAAATAGGTATGAGATTTTGGGGGCTACTGAGGACTTATCAGCACATTGGACTTTGGTGTCTGATTGCTCACAAGCATCTCGGGTCTCTTCTCGGGTGAACTCAGAGGCTCCTGGAAACCTGGTTAAGATACTAGGGGAGCATTGTATTCTTATGAGCAAATTGGTGGATAATATATTTAAGGGAATGTCAGATATTAAACTGTCACTTGAAGGTATGCAGATCAGCATACAGGAGTTAGTAGGGGAAGTGAAAATAATTACAGCGCATTTATTTGCGCTGGCTCCACCAAAGCTCCTGTCAACAGAGGGGGGAGATGGGTGTTATAAATCACAGGGGTATGCCCTCATCCAGCTAGCTAAGGGTGCAACTCCAGAGCGGATGCAGAGAACGGGTGGCCTATTAGGTGAGAGGTCCATCTTGTTGAAGAAGATGCGGGTGGAGCCAAATAGTATAAGCTTAAAGATTTTTCCTCTAACTGGTGGACTGAGACCCCCCTGGTCGTCAAAATTTTTATCAGGCGGAATTTAGAAACTTTGTTTCATTGTAAATTGAGACTATCTGAGATTGTTAAGTTTTACTTTCTCCCCCAGACCGATCCAGCATTGCGGCTGGTGATACACTTTGATATTGGATATACATTGGATAAGCTAATGACAGAGAAGCATGTTCTGGAAAGGTTTGGGATTTTTCCATCTAGAGTATATGTGGCCCAGGTGAATGGAAGTAACCAAGGCATTGGGTACCCCCCTATACAGGACCCTTTAGAGTTAAGACAGGGAAGTCCCCCCTCCAGTCAGGGGCTGGGCTGGGTAAGACATTACCTTGGGCTACCCCAGTACCCTCCTCTCCCCAAGTGCATGAGGAGATGGAAGTGAGCTCAGTCCCTGAACGGGATAGGGGAATTCGGCCCTTAATTAGACAGATGCAGGGTGTGGCACCTCCCGGTAATAAGGTGATGGCATGGGCAGTAAATGGTCCTCAGAAGTCAATAGGAAGAGGGATACAATGTGTCCCACAGGGAGAGGGAAGGAGAGTAAGCCTAACGAAGGAGGGGTGCTCCCTAGCTAGAGGGACGGAGGGGGAGAAGAACTATATAATGGAGTGCTTAAGGGAGTTACAGGTGACCCTTAAAAGTATTCAGACTCAGATATAGAAACGAGATGGTGGTAGCCATCTTGGGGGAGAAAGGGTGGAGGAAAAGAAAGAGCCGATGGAGATAGGAAATTGGCAGGAAGAATAGGAGAGGGTGGAGGAAATCCATCTTCCCAGTGGAGCCAAGAAGGGGGATGAGGAAAGGGATGGAATGGATGAAGGGCAGGGAAAGTGGATAGGGGGATTGTTACAGGATGAAGATAATGGAGGAATACAAAGAGTTGGGCAGGAGGGGGATAGGGAGGATATCCATGTTAGTGAGGAAGGTATTTCAGATTGACTCAGAGAAGGAGTGAATCATGATTTACTTACGGCCGTGTCATGGAATGTGGCAGGGTAGACAGGAAAAAAAAGGGGATCCCAGCATTAAGGATTATCTGGGAACATTTGATATCATTAACCTGCAAGAAACATGGGTAAGAGAGCAAGAGAATATGGAATGGGATGGTTATAAGGGTTGGGTTAGTTTGGCTAACCAAGTTAAGGGGAGAGGCCGCCCAAGTGGAGGGTTAGTGATATATGTATGAGTTTAGAAATGGATGAGGTAACGTGGGTGGTGGAAGAAAGAGAAATGATAGCTAGCAGGTGTAGTTTAAAAGGTAGACAGAAGGCACTCGTCTTGGTAAACATATATATAGCCCCAGGGGTAGGAATGGATAGTCATTGGGAGAAATGTGAAAGATTGATTAGCAAACTAGAGGAGGAGAATTTAGGGGAAGATATATTGATAGTAGGTGACTTTAATGCATGGATAGGTGCAGATGCCAGGGCGATAAGGAAAGCCCTGAATTTAGCTATAATAGATGATGGTATGGCTGAAGTGGACCAGAATGAAGGAAGACAGTCTAGAGATAAGAAAATTAATAAGGCAGGGAAAAATGTATATAAGCTGGCGCTGGTAATACCACTTAAGGTCCTAAATGGGAATACCAGGGGAGATTGGGAAGACAACTTAACTTATATTGGTGAAAGGGGATCCAGTGTAATTGACTACGCCTTAATTTCTCTGTCCTTGGAAGAAGTGATATCCCCAGGGGGGGGAGTAGATCATAATTTGAAGTAGATCCCTGGGGGGGGAGTGATCATAATCCATTAAACATTCAATTACAGCTGACATAAGTAGTGAGGATAGAGAGTAATTGGGGAGGGGAAATGGAATTGGAGAAAAGAGGGAAATGTAAAATTAGGTGGGGAAAAAAAGTACTGAAGGAGGTTAAGGAAGTGATGCAAGAGGAAAGGTTTCAGATGTTACAAAAAGAAGTGATGAGTGCAGTAGAAATAGGTCAATATTGGCTTAGCAACAGGTGACTGAAGGGTTGAACCCTCTTCTGACTTTCACCCCAAAAAGAGGAAAGGGAAAGAGTAAGAGGATAGAGGGGTGGTGGGATGGAAAATGTAAAGCCATGCAGGCAGTGTTGAAGAAACAGGCACTGAAACTGAAAATATCCCCAGAGGAGTTAGAGCGGTATAGGCGATTGTATAAGGAATATAAAGTTTATTTGGGGAATAAGAAGCAGGAATATTATAGGGAGAAATGGAAACAGCTTGAGAAGGTGGATGAGGAAAAGGACCACAAAGGTTTTTGGAAGTTAGTGAGGTAGACAGCGGACCGCGCTAAAAAGTATGGGTGCAGCATTTTGAAAATTTGTTTAGAGCAATAGAGGAATCAGTGAAAAGAGAGGAACAGGTAGAACAGGAGGTGGGGTTGGAATGGGACCCAATAATCCCAGAAGAAGTGCTGGAAGCAATTAATAAGGTAAAATGTGGAAAAGAGCCAGGACCCGACTTTATCCCGGGGGAGATCTTTTACGAGATGCCGGATTGGTGGATAGGAACTTTTGCTTCCCTTTTCACACTGATTAATCACACCGGGCATATAGCAGATGAATGGAAGAAGGGAGTCATAGTTCCAATATACAAAAGGGGAGAAATTACAGATCACCGTAATTACAGGCCAATTACACTACTCTGTCTTGCTGCCAAACTGTATAGCAGGATACTGCTTTGAAAGTTGATAGATTGGATAGACAGAGATTCTATCTTGGCAGATGAACAAGCTGGGTTTAGGGAAGGTGGTAGTACTATCAATAACTGTTACATTTTGGCGCATCTGATTGGGAAAAGTAAGGTAAATAAAGGAGAACTATTTGTGGACTTTTCCACTAGGGCTGTAGCGGTATGCCGCCGCGGCAGCGGTTACCGACGGAAACCCCAATTCCGCACATCATGGCACGGTTCGGCAGAGGCAGCTTTCCGAGGGCTG
>QEPC01008723.1:472283-489773 GCA_003113815.1 Sphenodon punctatus
CCCCGCAAACAGACGTTCAAGACACGGTGACCACAGGTGGGTATTCACCGTGGTTCACCGTGATCTCGTAACGTCTGAAGACACCCTGAGACCCATTCTCTACAAGTTTATTTAATTCATTTTTGAACCCAGTTATAGTATTGGCCTTCACAACATCCTCTGGTAACAAGTTACACAGGTTAATTGTATGATGAGTGAAAAAGTAATTCCTTTTATATGCACATAAACAGATTTATTTGTTTTAAATCTGTCCCAGTTAATTTCATAGGGTGTTCCCTAGATCTATTATTTTGAGAATGGGTAAATAAGAAGCTCCTTGTTTACTTGCTCTGCATCACTCATAATTTTGTAAACCTCTCTCCTATCTCCCTCAGTTGTCCCTTCTCTAAGGGGAGGACCCCTAACCACTGAGCTTCTCCTCATACATATGGAAGCCAGTCTATACCATTGATCATTCTTATTGCCATTCTCTCCACCTTTTCTGATTCCAATATGTCCTTTTTGAGATGGGGGCGGCCAGAACTGCACACAATATTCAAGATGAAATCATAACATGCACTTATATAGCAGCGTTATGTTTTATTTTCTCTCTCCTTCCCAATAATTCCTAGCATTCTGTTTGCCTTTCTGGAAAGTTCTGTGCATTGATCTGATGTTTGTAATGAACTAGAAGTAGCAACAAACTAAACTCACTTTAACTTCCCTTGAGTTCACACCAAATCAGGAGTTAAAATAAGGATAAAGGTGCGGAAAATCCCTCTACAATGCTGTGGGCTTAAACGAAGGCAGAAGGGGGCCATGTTTGTCTCTACAGATCAGGGGAATTCTTTATTTTTCTCCCCACAGGACTTTGCTGTCCCAGCAACTGTCTTCACTTCTTTGTTTGTCTCTTGTGCATCATGTCTGCCGCGGTTAGTACTTTTTAATCCTACCTTTGTCTGCCTGTTTCCTTATTGCAAATTCCAACCTCCTGTACAGTAGCACAGTCCTGGTGGAAAGATCAGGGGAGGAGCTATTTAGCCCCTGATGCTCACTGCTTGCAGCAACAGTAAGCAGAGGGAGGCAGTTACTCTGGAGGAACTCATCTGTTCATGAGAACATGCCTATGGACTAAACCTTCTTATCACTGTTTGCAACTGGCTCTGTTTTAAAATGGATTCAGTGCTTGGTGTTTCATCCCTATGCCTGCCAACATGACTACATTTGGAACATTATGGAATAGCTTAAGTAATGAAAAAGACGTGAAAGACTAGGGCCATTTTCACACAGACAATCTAACAGTGATAAAATGGGTGTTGCATTTTATTATACATATTTCAGGGCTGCAGGTGTGCTCTATGAGTGCCCGGCAACATGTATAATAAAATGTAACACACATTTGATCAATGGGTATTCAGACGTTACGAGATCACGCACAACCACAGTGAACCACGGTCAATCCCGCAGCAGGGCCAAAGTGCCCTGAACGTCTGTTCAGTGGCCGCCAGATGTTCACCATGGTCAATACCCACATGGGGTCAATTTCAACCACGCTTCCGGGACTCCCCGCGGGACACTCCCCGAAAGCGTGGTCAAAGAGATTCCTGATGGGAACCAACAAAAAGTAGTGTCTGGCCGGCAACCACCAGCGGGAATCAAAGGAAATGATTCCCAGCTGGGGACAAAGCACGCAGCGTCGCTGCTAGGCAATGAGCGACAACACAGGCCTGGGAGGGAGATTTAAAGGGCATACAGCAGCAGTCGGGACGAGCCACCTGGGTGGCTTCTGGGTGATTTGACCATGGCCCAGCCCAGGATAGGCGTAACGTCTGTTGCGCTGCCCCGGGCTGTGATCTGTTGGCCCGATTCCCTGACGTGGTCCCAGTCCCATCACATCTGTTTGGGGATTTTTTTGACCACAGGGGGTGGTTGTTTGGTTCACCCCCGCCCGGGATCCACTGTGGTGAATCGGGACCGTGTAACGTCTGAAAATACCCAATGTTAGAGTGTCTGTGTGAAAAGGGCCTAACTATCATTAGGGATGAGCCCACAATCTGGACACTTTTTAATGCCCAGCTCATCCCTCATCCTAATTCTAATTTCAAAATTAATGTTCAGCTCATCCTTCACCCTAATTACAAATTAAAATGATTTTGAAATATTAAACATTAAAAATAGAACAGACTGAAAAAAATCATTTTGTTTGTTTGTTTGTTTTTTAAATCAAACAAATGTTGACATCTTTGACAGGCACAGACATTTAGTTTTTGTAAAAAAAAATGATATCTTGGATATGGAATGTTAACATTCTGTATGTGGAGACAGACATTCACTCTTTCAACACTCATGCCGAAATAAAGATAACTGAAATAGGAATTTTTTTTAAATGGCACCATGCTGAAACAGTGTTGAAAATACTAACATTTCTTAATTTCAGTCTGAAAATGTTTAAACTTGTATAGTGAATGCTGAAATTTGCAAATTCAAAATTCTGAATTTTGACATATTTCTTATTATAGAACTTTCAACAATTTTTTGTAAATAGCAGCAACTTTTGCTGATATTTTCAGGATACTGGGAAATTGATTTTTGGTGAAATTTTATTTTAATTAATTTGAGAGGCATCAGAGATCAGAAAGCTTTTTCAAAAACATGTGGGAGAGAGACTGATGAGGAACATGGTGGATGCAGCTTAATGCTATTACTGTTGTGAGAAAAAAATCATTTTATATTGTTAAAAATTAAAAGTTTGGGGTTCAACAGGCTTGATCTTCCATTCTAGTCAAGTTCTGCTGCACTGAAGCACAAAGCAGCCACTTTATTTCCTAAAGATGGGAAAAGAAAAGAGGGGTGGAAGTAGCAAGCAAATTGTCCACATTTCCACCACAGCTGTTGCATTGTTTTAATTTGAAACAACCACTTCTGTACAAGTTGTGGCTTTTTTAGCATTTCCATTAGCACATTTAAACTGCAGTTGTTGCAAACCTTGGGTGTTTTCAGACGTGACGGGGTGGCTTCACCCCATCCCGAAAACAACCCAGAGATTCCCCGCCAGGATCACCCAGGCACAGCAAACAGACGTGCTGTGGATCCTGGCGGGGAATCAGGGAGGGGGCGGGGTCACGTGGCACAACGTGCGGCCGCACAGCCCCGCCCCCTCCATGCTGCCTCGCCACCCGCCCTCCGGGGAGACGGGCAGGCGGCGAGGCCAATGCCACCGCGGCGTCTGGCCGAGTTCACCATGGCCCGGAATCCTGCCAGGGATTCCGGGCTGTGATAGCCGACCAGACGTTACTTTTTTTGATGCCCGCCTGGAATCACTTTCACCACGCTTCAGCCGATTTTCGCGCCGGTAGCCCAGGAAGCGTGGTTGAAATTGACCCCATGTGGGTATTCAGCGTGGTGAACATCTGGCGGCAGCCTAACAGACGTGCAGGGTGCTTTGGCCTCATGTGGGTATTGACCATGGTTCACTGTGATCTTGTAACGTCTGAAAATACCCCTTGTTACACATTGGAATGTACTTTGTTCAGAATCCCTGAACAACATTGTCAGGAAAGCAATACAAAAAACGTTTGCTTCATCCTTCTGCACTAGAGTAGTTACCTCAGAAATGAGGGGATTATTTATTATGAATCAATGGGAGGCACTTCTGATGGCAGAGGCATTTGCCATCCAGAGCTGAGGGAAGTTTAGCATTTATTCAAACAAAAAATTGTTCTTTGTTCCAATGTTATTTTATTGGATTGTTAATTCCTTTCCAAACAACACAGGAACTGCTAAAGGAAAGTCACGTGTTTAAGGTTTATTATGCTGATCTTCCTTGCTTACTTTTTGAAGCAGCTCTTCACTCTTTCATTTACTTTCATTTCTTTGGTTTGTTTTCACTCCTTCAGTGTCTCTGATCTATTTATGACTTGTATTATCATAGCCTCTTGGCACCTTGTTGTGCTAGGCCAGAGATTCCCATAATGTGGGCTGGGATTAGGACTGAAACAAGATTTTGCCAAAATGGGAAATTTTGTTAAAATCCTGGTTCCCAATACCATCTTGGTGAAATCGAGAAGCCCTCACTACTCAGTAATGTCTTGACCAACATTTCGTTTCTTGATTTACTGACTTCTGATTCCTGTCATTTATCGCTTTGCCAACCATCTCAAATCCTGAGAGGTAATACTGATGCAATACAGCATTTCTTGCGCTCCATTTTCCCTTGTACTTACTTGTTACTCAATCCAGTTGCAGATTGGTGAATGCAAAGCAAAGCAAAGCAAAGGAAACAACATAGAACAAGTCTGACTGAAGACTCTGGAGGGGAAATCAGGGGAGATTAAGGAGAGGGCTATTCACACAGTGATTGGTTCAGAAATGTGGAACCAACAAATCCAAAGTAAAATGGTACCCTTATCAATGTGGTAAGTGGTAAATGAACAGTATGCGGTACACTGTAAACGGTAAGCAGAAAGTTGGTAAATCGGTATGGCATCTCACAGTATTGTGAGAACTGAGAAAGCACATCAGTATTGAGAAATGGTCAGGAAATTGATCCTCATCCTCGATATGGCAAAATTCCTAACAAGCAGCAATTTAACCACTCGTTTCAGCCTAAGTTGTGTTCCTAAGTGTTCCTGTGTTCACCATGTGGCGCTGCTTAGACACACAACCCATTTTGGGGCAAATTGGTCTTTTGCTCACTCTCCGATCTCAGCACACAGTGCTGCCACCTTGTTCCCTGTGTTGTACCTGCTAACTCACCACGCGATATCATTAGACACAACGTTGGCCACGTGTTCAGTTGAAACACGCAAACTGTCCTTGTGATGCAATGGTGTTCACATCGCATGTTCAACTGGTGGCCAGATTGGTGTTGGGATTGTTATGGTGCTTACACACAACAACCACAACATGTGCTTAGGGGTTTTGATACCCAATCTTTGTTATGTCTAAAGATGCCCTGTGAATCAACAGATATTTGATAGACTTGTATGTCTTTGTTGCCATCTAGCATGATAGGATTCTATTTTAGTCTAAAAAATAAATCACTTTGGCAAAAATGTGGGAACCCCTGGGTGAGGCCACATGAGCAATGAGGGCCCTATCCCAGCAAGGCCCCAGGGTGTGCAAGCATGACTGCCACACTGTGGGGCTAGCGCAAAGAGCTTGGCACACGAGCAACCCTCCCTGTCCCTTGTGCAGAAGTCGGGAGGCTGGGCCAAACTCGGAGCTCCTGCCACAGCCATGGAGGGCCATGATGTTGGCCACATGAGTGAGTGTCTGGTCCTGACTCATCTCCCTCCCCTGGCCTGACAAGGATCCTGCCCCTGGCTGTGACATGGCAGCACGCATTGGACAACAGCACCCACTTTTCACAGCCATGTGGCAGGGTAAGTGTGGCCCCTCCACATGGGTAGCCATGCCTTGAGAAGTCTTACCCCAGTTGATGTAAGTCTGCTCTGCAACGTGTCCTTGGAATTTTTCTGAGGACACATGCATAGCTGCCAGCTGTCCCCCAGATGTGGGGAGCATCTGGCAGCTGCCAGACACATGATGCACTCCATCGCATGGTCTGACTGCCCAGGGAAGTGTAAGGCTACCCAGTGTGTGATAGTCTCCCTCCCTGTATTTTGTGGTCTCACCCCATATGTCAGGAATTGGACAAACAGAAGAAAAAGGCCTGTTTGTACAAAAAACATTTCTTACTTGGAATACCCCTGGATAAGTCTACTTCCAAAGAAAAGATATTTATGTGACTGCTTCCACACCAGGGGTTAAATTACCTCCCAATGACTGTGATTCACTAGTGGCTCCTTGGTGTTTCATTAGTGCAGTCCTTGGTGTTGCATCTAAACCCAGCCTGTGGAATTTTTACACATAGCGTGATTTTACATGTGCGTAAAAGCAGCCATAGAAGCTGGGGACAGGAATGTGCTTAGGAAGTGGAAGGTCCAGTTCCTGGATCTGTGCCATAGATCTGCCCCCTTTCGTTATGTGCATGCCCTCAGCTTTGCTCCCTTATCCTGAGCTCTGAACTTCTGTTCTTGGGGTTAGGATCTAGATCCAGCGACCAGGTCAAGGAACTGGAAAGGGGCCACATGTAGCTGTGTGGGCCACATTTGAGTTCTGGGCCTGAGGTTCCCTACCTCTGTAGGTTGAAGATCGCAAGTGTATCATACACAGGTTTCCCTAACACCTATGTCCTCTATGCACAGTGCATGAGTATGCAATATTACGTCAAATCCCAGTAGGGCTAAAACAAACATTTGAACAAATGATTTGAACTAGAGCTGAAAGAGGATACTCAGAAAAATGGGCATCCTGTCAAATTTGGGGTGCCCAAATTGACCTGGTTGCATAGGTGCCTGAACGCAACCTGACGGGCTGCCCACGCACTCCCTGGGTAACTCACCTGCGTGGATGAGCCACTGCTCCTTTAGTCACTGTTCCCACTTCTCCTTCCAGCATGGTCCATTGCTCAGCTGAGCCAGGTGGTGCATCACAGTAAGATCCTACCCCTGTGTTTTCCCTGGGTTGATTCACCTGCCCAGCTTGAGGTGTGCATGTCATTTTCATTATTGCAATAACAACAATGGCAATCGATAATAACGACAATGATAATGAAAATAACAATGTTGTTATCTTTGTCTTTATTATTAGTGCTGTGGCAGTTGGGTTTTGGAGGGAAAATGTGGAGAGGGGAGGAGGGAGCAGACATCTCTGAGCCCTAAATAGGGTTGAACTCTTGAACTGTGCCTGTGTTGGGAGTGGCGAGCAGCTCAGGAGTATCTGATTAATGTATTGCTGGCCAATGAGCAGTGAAAGCAGGCCCCAGCAGTCTAAAGGCACTCTGTGATTGCTCAATGCCTGCTGCCTCCCATAACCAGTCAGGGGGACTCTGTGGGAGGGCACTTCAACCCTTTATAATGGAAGGGCCAGGCTTTTTCTCTCTGTTCTGTGACAACTCTACTTGTTAGGTTGCATTTTACAGAACTGTGGTGCTTCCACACACAAAATCCTCCCTAGCCTTCATTGTATTACCACCAATACCTTTCCTTCCTCATACCCTATTGTAGCAGGGATCATTCCTGTGGGGCTACTGCCCCTTTAAGAAGGGGGCTGTGTGAGCCAGACATAGGGCTGAGTACACACAGGGGTGTGGCAGAGCCAGCCCCAGAGTGGGGGATCAGCCTGTGGGGAACACAGGCTGAGAAACCTCTGTGACAGAGTGGGCAGGTTACTGGCCCTTTAAGGCTGAAGAGTAGAAGCCTGGCCACACCCACTCTACTGTGTATAAGAAGAGACAAGCCTGAGAAGAAAAGGAGTCTCTGTCAGGAAACTGAAGGAGCAACATCTCCTTGAACAAACCTTCCTGCTCTACGCTATCCAAGGTGCTGAAGGCTGGAGATCCAGAGGGACCCAGGCAAGTGGGAGAGGCTGTGCCCAGGAGGGAGCCTCTTGCCTGGGGAAGGCTTGGCCAGAGCCTGGGGGCTTTGATGCCTGACTGGCTGGACTTTGGGGGATGATATTGCGGTGCTCTTGTGCCTGAGAGAGACGTACCTGGGCCTGCAGGGTGGAGGCGACTGAGCCGGCAGCCCCAGGGATTGTGTACACTGGTTGTGTCCAATAAAGCACTGTGGACTGAATACCCTCTGGACTGTGTGGTGTGTCCTGAGAGGGTAACCCCTTCAGTAAAGACTCAGCCGAGACTCGAGGCTGAAATGGCGTAGCAGGGGGTGAGCTAATTCCCTAGAGTGAGACCCCAGTGCCCCGGGGACACCCCCCGCCACTACAGCATATGGTGGAGAATGTGGGCATTGCGCCACCCGCTAATGCATGCAGGAACTGCACCCAACCTGGGCAGCCATTCGTGTGTTGAATTGAAGGTTGCCTGTTGGAGCTGCACCTGTGTGAGCTCCCTGGTGGAAGGTGAGCCTGGGTGCCTGAAGTAGACTGGACTGGAGGATGGTGCCCAGTCAGTGAGTGAGTTTGGGCCCGACACTAGGAGAGAGCTGTGGAGTTTTGCACCTGGACTGAGGAATTGAGGAGTACGCTTGGAGTAGCTTGGCCAGAATGGGACGTGAGCTAGACTAGAGCCAGGTGGTTTGCCAAACCCATACTAGGATGTGGATCCAAAGCGATATGGTGGCAGGAGGCATGGATTGGAGCTGGAGACATACCCCAACTTCTCTCACGCTGTTGAACTTTGTAGAGTCCGAGCTGAGATGGCGTGACCAGTGGCCAAGGACTGTGACATGCAAGTACTGGGGACCCAAGGTGGGAGGTACTGTGCAGCAGTGTCACAATTGTGGCCAGCCGGGACACTACTGGAGGGCCTGCTTGGAGAAATGGCAAGGTCTCCCATGCACCTGGACTCTGGGATGTCCGAGCCGGGGGAAGGTGAAGTGTTGCTGGACTCTGGGATGTCAGAACCAGGGGAAGGAGAAGTGTTGCTGGACTTGTGGGGTGATGGGACATGTGAGAAGGCTGTGCCCCTACAGAGGGAAGAGGGATACAAGGCCTGAGCCAGACGAAAGGGTTAGTCTGATGGCAGTGGCCACCCCCACAAGGGAAATGAGCTGGAAACAGAAGCCAGAGCCGAGACCTCCTAGGAGGTGTCGGGCTTGCCAAGCCTTGGGACATCTGAAGAGGGATTGTCTCAAAGGAAAGCCTCACAAGGAGGGTCAGAGAGCTGCGAGAATGACAAGTAGTCCTAGAGTAAAGGAAAGAGGAAAGAAGTCTATGGGCACCCAGGTAGAAGGGAGTGCTCAAAAGAGAGAGACAATCTAAAAAGGGCAGTCAAGCAGCTGTTGACGAACAATGCCTTCCTCTTAAAAGTGTTAGAGACCTCGCAAACAGGCAGAGTAGCCTTGAGGCCCAAGAGTCACGAAACAGGCATGATGACTCAGGTCTCAGGGGCAACAATAGATAGGATGCTGGGTCATAGACTCACCCTCGTAGAGGAGAGCAAAGTCCTCAGAGAGGAGGTAGAGGAATTAAAAAGCAAAATGCAAGACCAGGAGGGCTCCTCTTCTGTGGAAGACTATAGTGAGTTGATAGCTGCCTTGGTGGAAAAGGAGTACACCAAAGAGAGTTAAGCTGTGGGAAAATAAGTGAAGAATTATGGTTACGGAAAAGTAGCTGTAACCTGCAGGACCAATCCTGCTGTTAAGGGTCCCAGGGTGGGACAGTTGGAATGGAAGGGTGCTAGAATAAGCTCTGGGTTCATAGAATCACATGCAGGGCTCTGTGTATTCTACGTTTCCACCCTCACCCATCAATGGTGGAAATGCAGAATACACGGAGCTCTGATTCAACATAGAATCATACATAGATCATACAGCTGAATGGTACCTCGGAGGTCATTCAGTCCAAGTCTTTTCTTGGATGCAGGGCATCTATAGTTATAACATCCCTGACATATGGCTATTCAGTCTCGTTTTGACAATATCCAGCAATGGAGAAGCTACAACCTCCCTATGCATCTTGTTTCTAGCAAGAGCTCCTGTGGGCTAGTAACAGCAGTCACAGGTAGGAAGAGACCACTGGCAGGCTAGAATGCTTCTTGCTGGGGATGAGCTGTTTACTGTCAACAGTCTTGAGGCCAGGATTTCTGTTGGGGGACCATTCATATGCTACATTGGAACCACAAACATGGGAAGCTTGTTGAAAACCAGTTTTCTGTGTTCAGACACATACCCAGACCTGTGTTGGCACATTCACAAGTACATGGGTTCGGGCCATATTTGCATGATGAAAATAATATTTTGAAGTGCCCTAAAAGTTATTGTTACTGTTCCATCTGTATCTATTCCTTTGATGGGTATTTTCATCAAGAATCCAGTACTTTTTTCTGCAGGAGCCTAGCTCTAATACTTCCTTCCATGGATAGCAGTGGGATGCCGTCATTAAACTACAGGCGACTTCTGATACTCAAAGATGTCCATAACATGTGCAGAACTGGTGAAATAACTGTCAGGGACAGATGTGGGTGCATCCTCCAAGGACTGTTTGCATTTTCACAAGGTTTTATTGACCTAAGACCGACAATTGTCATGATTTCATGGCAAGTCTTGCAATATGAGGTGGTTTCTTAAAGACAAAAAACTAGGATCTGCTGATCCCAAATGTTGGAAAACGCATGTCAACCCCCCAAATTGACTTATAAATGCAAAATAGTAGCATGTGGGGTCTTATTAATTCTAGGATTTCTGAACTTAATTTGAGCAGTTTGCACATTTTCAGGCTTTTCTGTACAACCACAAGAGCTAGAAATATTTTAAACATGAAAACTGAGATTCTTTCAATTTTATTCAGACACTCAGGATTTCAAGCTTTAAAACTCAGTAAAAAATGAAGAAAAAATTACCCTCTCTCTAATCTCTTCAATTGTAGAAATTTTAAGCATGACTCAGAACCACAGTAAATGAAACATTTTCTGTTAAGTATGATTTTTAAGTCCATGGAGTCTCTTTAAAGGAGCCATTTTGGGAGAAAATCACATCTCTGATTGTCTATAAATAGCAAAGTACAGAAGAAACAGTTCATTTTCTGCCTCCCCACCAAGTCTCAGTCCATTTGTCTTATTCTTAATGGCCATGACGGGTTTTGATGCAGCATTCTACCCACACTGCTCCTGACAAATTAGTCATTCTTTCCTATTCCTATCCTTTTGCATAAGGTTGTGAAAAATAGCATCTCTTAATTCTATTGCTGTGCAAATGTTTCCTATGTCTCACTCATGTGGCCACTCTTAATTAACCCCTGCACCATATTACAAAATAAGAGCAGATCACAAAACTGTGTGGTGACTTTTACCCAGAACTAAATTACCACATATTACCAACCCCCAATGGGGTTTTAGGGTAGTGTGTGATAACCAAACCTCTGGTTAATGTTAATTATTTCCTAAGAAGGAGAAGCTACATGAAATCTCTCTCTCACACACACACACAATATATATATATATATATATATTTCATCAAGATATGCTATTACATATAAATCAAGCAAGTCTCTTTGAATGTAATTAATGAAATACTGAAAGGTAGCAGGAGCGTTTACAAGACCATAGGGCATAATGCAATATTAAAAATGCCCGAATCTCGTGCGGAAGGCGGTTTTCCATTCATCCCCCTGTGTGATTCGTACCAGGTTATAAGCACCCCTCAGTTCTAGTTTGGTGAAAATGGTTGCTCCTTAAAGTTTCCCAAGGAGTTCGGGGATAAGGGGAAGGGGATATCGATTTTTGACTGTAATTCGATTCAATCCTCGGTAATCTATACATGGTTGGAGATTTCCCTCCTTCTTTGGGACAAAGAAGAGGGGAGCTCCTGCAGGGGAGGTGGAGTGGCAGATGAACCCTCTCGCTAGATTATCCTTGATATAATTTCGTACGGTTTCAGTCTCCCCTGGGGATAAATTATAAATCCACCCATATGGGGGTTCGCTTTTGGGAAGAAGTTCAATGGGGCAATCATAGGACCTATGAGGCGGAAGTTCAGCAGCTTCTTGTTTGCTAAAGACTGCTGCCAAGTCCTGGAATTGAGAAGGAATACAGGGGTCCAGCGGAGGGAAAGGGATAACAGGGGCTATGGTCACAACATGAGAGAGGGGAAGAAGGTGGGAGCGACAGGTAGGGGATGTGAACCTTAGGGCCCATGTGGCCCAGTTGATTGAGGGGTTAGGGACCTGGAGCCAGGGTAGTCCGAGAACCAGGGGGAACAGGGGGGAAGAAATTAAGTCAAATTGGAGTGTCTCTGAGTGAGATACTATAGTGCACCCCAGAGGGGAGGAACACATTACCAGGGGACCAGAAGCAAGGGGAGACCCATCGATTGTTTGGACCAGTTCTACAGAGGTCCGGGTTTGCCAGGGAATTCCATGGTGGGTAGCAAAGGAGACATCCATAAACTTTCCCGTTGCCCCAGAGTCTACTAGGGCACTAACCACCAGGGACCGATGAGAGGACCACTGCAAGGTAAGTGGGACAAATAGCTGCGGAGGCGAGGAAGTTTCCTTCTTTAGTCTGAGGAGGGAACCACAACCAGTTACCGGGAGGTCCCCCCATTCTCCCGGCCCCTGGCATTTCCCGACCTGGTGAGACGTGTACTGGGACGTGTAGGTTTGGAGGGGCATTCCCTTGAGAAGTGGGTTGCCGCCCCGCAATAAAAACAGAGGCAGAGTTGGCGGCATCTCTCCCAATCCTCAGAGCTAAGGGGGCCTCATAATGCCCCTATCTTCATGGGCTTGGGACTCCCTTGTCCCGATGGGGCCAGGGTGGGACTCTCCGGCCCCCGGGGAACCCACAGTCCCATTCCCCTACCTTGGTCCATTTGTTTCTCATGCCTCCGTTCAGTGAGCCTCTCATCTATTTGTAGGGACAGGGTAACCATTTCCTCTATGGTGATGGGGGTAGTAGTGGCACAAGCTAACTGGTCTTTGATTTTGTCATTAAGGCCCTGATGAAACAGGGCTCAAGAAGCTGAGTCACTCCAATTTAAGTCAAAAGCTAGCTTTTGGAATTGTGTTATATAATCTAGCAGAGGAGTTTTCCCCTGCCGTAAATGGAGGATGGTTTGTTCGGCATCTCTGACCCTATGGGGGTAATCGAACAGAAAACAGAATGGTTTCAGAAACCCCTTAAAATTGCACAACAGGTCATCATCCGAAGCTAGGAGAGGGGTAGCCCAGTCCAGTGCTATCCCCCCTAGTAGCCTCATGATATAGGCCACCTTGGCCTGATCGGAGTCATAAGTAAGGGGTTGGGTTTGAAAAGTAAGGTTACAGAGAGCTAAAAACCCCTGACAGGCTTTCCTATCCCCATAAAATGTATCAGGTCGGGGAGCCTTATGCGCCCTGGGGACGGGTACAATTGGTGGAAGGACTGGAGGTGGGGGCTACCATCCCCTGAGGAGCCCCTTCTTCCTCCTCCATAGGGGAAACAGGGTACCGAGCCACGGATTCCTGTAGGGCCCTATCCAAAGTTCCTTATTCTCTGCCTTTAAATCTTGGACTTCCATGGTAAGAGATTGCACAGCAAGTAATAATGCTTGAACTTGTTGCTCCAAGGCCATAATGTTAAGGGATAGGGGGGGTGCTGGTAATTCTGTCATGGTGGAGGGGAGAGGAGAGGGGGAACTTCGAGGGAAAGCGGGGGGGAGAGACGAGGACAAGGGGAAAGCGGGCAGCTTGCTCTCCGTGAAAGACGATCTATCTGGGTATAAAAGTCCCTCAGGGTCTTAGGTGGACTTTCCCCCTGGTTCAGAGGGCAACCCGACTCATCATTGGGGAGAAGAGAAGTAAATTGCCCCAAGGGGGAAAAGACACCAGCGGGGTTTCCCAGTCGCTCGAGGGAATATACAGGGGCCTGGGATACTGTGGGAATAGGGGGGTGAGGGAAGGAAGGGGATGGTCCTGGGGATGGGGAGGAAGGGGGAGGAAGGTCACAGGGAGGAGGAGGAGTGGGGAGGGTAGTACTTGTGCTCTGGGGAGGGAGGCTTGCGAAGAAAAGTTGGGACGGAGTCAAGGTAAGGAGCGGAGGGGTAAGGAACCCACACACCAGGATCTCACAACAGATACTCATGGGGAACAAAACCCAATACAAACTAGGCAGGCACCCAAACACTCTTACCATATATCCACTCAAGGAAGGAGGAAACACAGGACTCACTCACTCGATACACGCTCTCTGGCAAGAAAGTAGACAGATCAATTCACAAGACACACCAGGGCCAGCCTCTCAGAAATGATTACCGGCAGCGGCTCTCGGCCCCACCGGTATGTTATGTAGCTCCAGCCTAGGCGTGCTCAGGGCGGGGCCCCAACCTGCCACCAAGCCCGACGCAGCACATGGCGTGCTCTGTGTTTGGGCAGGGCCCGGATTCTCCCGCAAGCATAGGGAAGCTCCGCCCCCTGACAGCGGCGTTTACAGCGCTCCTTGCATTTCCGTACACTGTGCTGTTGTCTAGCAACAGCGCTCAAGCCACCAGCGAGTGTCAGGGCGGCATGTGCCCTGACACACCTTCAACTCATCCCTGTCCTCCATCCTTGACCCCCTTGTTTCCCTCTCATGCTATCGTATCCTATCTGTCACCTACCAAGGTGGGAAATGTCCTTGGTGCAATGTGGGCAACCAGGTGTAAATTAGGCCTTTGTGTGTCTTGGTGAAAGCCAGCCATTATTTTTTTTATTTTATATCACGTTTACCCCACACCTCTCACCTAACAGCGACTCAAGCTGTCGCACAACAATATCATATATAAAAACAATAAAATCATATAAATATACATTATAAAACAAATTCTGTGCAAAACAAAACATAATCCCACCCAACTAACCCATCCCCCCTCCCTCCCCCCTTACCGAATGCCTGACAGAAGAGCCAGGTTTTACATTGCCAGTGGAAGGCAAGGATATCTGGGCTAAGCCAAATCTCCACCAGAAGAGTATTCCACAGCAATGGAGCAGCTGCTGAGAACGCCTGTCTGTATGGACCCACCTATAATGTGGGACCTCCAGGAGGGCGCTTCCAGATGATTGCAAGGGCCACTGAGGGGCCCAGGGAGTGAGGCAATCCTTCAGATAAGTGGGATCCAAGCCATATAGGGTTTTATAGGTCAAGACCAGCATCTTGAATCAGGACTGGAAGGCAATAGGCAGTCAGTGCAATGCTTGGAGCACAGGTTTTATATGTTCCCTGAGTCCCTGCTACCTGTCCCTGTAAGCAGACCGGTTGCTGCATTTTGAACCAGATGCAGTCTCCAGACCATCACCATGGGCAGCCCCACGTAAAGCAGATTAGAGTAGTCTAGCCTCGAGGTGATGCATGCATGAATGACAGTGGTGAGATCAGAGTCTGAGACATATGGGTGGAGCCTCTTCACAAGATGCAATTGGTGAAAGGCGCCCCTGGCCACAGCTGACACCTGCAAATCCAGGAACACCCGCTCATCCAGGAGCACCTGCAGGCTCTGCACAGAAGGAGCTAATGGAGGATGGACCTGCCCAATACTGGGGGTGTCCCCCTCCCCCGACCCCTCACACTAACATAACCTCTGTCTTGTCGGGATTGAGTTTCAATTGGCTCGACCTCATCCAATCCCCCACAGCGGTGAGGCACCAGGAAAGCGAAAAGACCACAGGGTCTGGGTCGGTTGAAAATGAAAGATACAGCTGGGTGTCATCCACATACTGATGACAGCGAACCACCCAACTGTGCACGACCTCCCCCAGTGGCTGCATATACATGTTGAAAAAAAGGGTGCAGAATAGAACCCTGCAGGACCCCACACGAGAGACCCCCATGGGACAATATACAGACCACACAAGCAAAGTAGGATAGTGGAAAGAAATCTCAATTTATGGCCCTTTTCACACAGACACTAACACTGATAAAATGGGTGTTACATTTTATTATACATGTTTCAGGGCACCCATAGAGCACACCTGAAGCCCTTCAAAATGTATAATAAAATGTAACACCCATTTTATCAGTGTTAGTGTCTATGTGAAAAGGGCCTAATACTCCCATAATACAATCCAAAAACAAAAAAAATCTTTGAGAAAGTGCAAACCGTTAAAAAGGCAATCATCCAAAACTGAGAGAAATCTCCCAACACACTGTTAATACAAATAGATATAGAATAAAAGGCAACCAAACACATTTTGGGGATAAGCCTCTTCCTCAGTGGATCAAAACCCTTGAGGCCTCATGTAAGAGCCAAATTTGCATGTAGCTTTCCACATATTAAAAACCAGCAAATGCAGCAAGGAAGAGGGACAAACACCACCCAAACCCTCTGTTCTGTCTCAGAGTCCTCTCTGGCTCATGTAATGCAGTCCTTTTACAAATGCAAAGTGTTCACAGCCTGAACACACACACTCTGTGCTTGAGATCAAAAGTTCTGTGTACAGTTCATCGTGTGATAATGTACAGTCCCCTAGTATCACCCATGGAGATCTATCCATCAGGTATGAATGGAACCATCACAAGATGGTATTGTCCACCTGTCCAGGTCCTGCAGATGAGTCACCAGCATCTCATGGTTCACGGTATCAAAAACCGCAGATAGATCCAGTAGGACTAGCAGGGTCATATGACCCCTGTCCAACTTTACGAGAGGTCATTGACCAAATCCACAAGCATGGTCTCTGTACCATAGCCCAGACGAAAGCCAGACTGCATGAGATCAAGGAAACCAGTGTGGTTCAGATGCACCTGCAACTGATGGGCCACTACCCATTCAATAACCTTTCTTAAAAATAGGTTAGAGACAGGTAGGTAGTTCGCCAGGGCACCAAGGTCAAGAGATGGTTTCTTGAGGAGCAGCTGGACCACTGCCTCCTTGAGGCACTCCAGCACCCTCCCCTCCCGAATGGAGGCATTGATAACCTGTACCAATACTGGCCACAAAGTCTCCCTGGTCTCCAATTAGAGCACCGTTGGATTCACCGGGTGGGCTCAGAAGGCTTCAACCCCCCCATTGGTCAACCGTGGCTGACATCATGCTTTCCCTGCCCCCATAGTCATGGCTGGGGCAGGGTTTGCAAAGTTCTTTAGGGAGGACTTGCTTCCGCCTCAGCTCCTGCTTTCTGCTCCACGCTGAGGCTATGCTTGCTGTAACATACTGGAGGCGAGCAGGAGGTGTGTGCCAGGGTGTGTGGGGGGGCCTGCAGCCCCCCTCCCATCATACGCATGGCAGCTGCAGAGGGGGGGCAAGACAGAGGCTATAGGGGGCTAAGTCTCCCATGAGGGCTGTCCTGGGAAGGAGTCACTGGGGCTTGGCTGTTGGAGAACTTGTTACAGGGGTCCCACTAGCCCAATGTGCTACCATTTTGGCTATGTGGGTGGCCCTGCAGAGCAGCATGCTGCCACTTGGGAAATGCTGTGAGGGGGGGCTCTCACCTCTGAGGCCATCCCCCAGATTCTCCGGGCTCAGAGATTTGGGCGGTGGGGTATGGTGAGACAGTGGCTTCAGCTGCTGGAGGTTCAGGGGCAAGTCAGCCCCGAATCAGGATTCATATTTCCCCCAGGCTCTAGCCACATGGGTGCCCTTGCGAGCAGCACGCTTGAGAAATGCTGCTGGGGGTGGGGTGGGGTGTGTTATGGGGGTTCCTGGCAGGCTTAGCAGGGTATTGAGCAGGTGGGGATGGGAGAGAAGAATTACACCACTCCCCCACCCCTCTCCCCCCTCACTGGTCCAATGCTGACCAAGCTCTGCTATGTTAATTTCTTGCCACTAGTGCCACTCACCATGCATGTGTGCACTGGGGCTGCTGCCATATTTACTGTCTGGGCATGCTAGAACTACATTTCCCAGCATGCCCACACAGTGATAGGAAGTTGGTGGTGGCCCTCATGTGTGCTCATGCAGGAGCACGGGACCTTTAAAAAAAGATTACAGCCTCCCCTGAGAGGCTGCAAACAGCAGCGGTGGCACTGGCAGTGAAGGTAATTGATCCTGGGGGAAGGGGGAGGAGGGTATACTGTGTGTGGAGAGAGAGAGAGAGAGAGAG
>QEPC01008723.1:489817-521831 GCA_003113815.1 Sphenodon punctatus
GGAGAGAGAGGAGATGTACTCTGTGTGTGTGTGTGTGTGTGTGTGTGTGTGAAGAGAGGGGGGTGTACTCCCTCTCCACACCACCACCCCTAACACAGGGGGACACCTGCATCCATCTCTTTTCCAAGGCTGGGCGTTGGTACAATGAACTTGTAAGAAAAGAGTTCCCTAGCCAAGGGTAAAGCTGCCATGGTGCTTGCTTGGCAAGTGGTGGGGCTGGAGAGGGACCCGCTCTCATGGCCAGAGCTATGTGAATTTTGGACTTAAGCACCCCCACCCCATCCACATCACTTCTGGATCCACCCCTGTAGAGCATCTGGCCTTTGCTGTTTGAGATTGTCAGTGCCTCTCTTTGGGAGGGTAGGGTGCTAGAAGCCCTCAAGATGGTGTTTGTTTGGCCCCTGATAGAAACAAAATTATTGATGCTGACTCCTTGAAACTATATCCAACCTGGCAAGAGTAGCACTAATGATGAAGGGAAGTAATTGTAGCTCAGGATAGGTAAAGAGATGGTAAGAAAACACCTAGCTACTTTAAACGTGTTCAAGTCTTTGGGGCAAGATGAAGTACATCCTAGGGTACTGAAGGAATCTGCAATTGTAATCTTGGAACCTCTGTCTATAATCTTTGAGAACTCTTGGAGAACGGGTGAAGTCCTGGATGACTGGAGATGGGCATTGGGGACTGGAAATGTTGTCCCTATCTTTAAAAAGTGGGGAAAGGAGAGTCCAGGAAACTACAGACTGGTCAACCTGACATCAATACCTGGAAAGATTCTACAGCAGATTATAAAGCAGTCAATCTATAAGCATTAAGGAAACAATGCTGTGATTACTAGGAGCAAGCATGAGTTTGTCAAGAACAAGTCATGCCAGACTAGTAGTAGTAGTTATTTATTGTTTGACCATAGGTCGTAACAAATATAAATATAGAATAAGAACAAATAAAAAGCAATACATAACAAAATGTTGTATAATGCTTAGGAAAAAAAATTAAAAAAATTAATACACATCAGTTCCTATGGACTAAAAGTGGGTTAAGACCTACTATAACCTGGGTGGGAAGGGAAGCTTGCTCAGGTATAATTCCTAGGGTTTGGGACCCGGCCCATAATGGGGACCACTCAGCTGTGGGGTCACTTCCCCAACCAACCTTCCCTTTCCCATAGGTTACACAGATAAACACTCAACCCCTAGGGGTAATCTACTTTAAATGTAAATGTAACTGCCTTACCCTTCTTGGGGCTTATGTTGGCGATACTTGACCCCTGTGTATAGCAAGGAACAGGAGGAGCAAGCCTTCCCCTACTCGGGGTGCCAGACTATTATTATTTCCTTTTTTGATCAAGTTACTAGTTTAGTAGATCATGGAAATGCTGTGGACATAGTATACCTTGATTTCAGCAAAGCATTTGACAAAGTCCCCCATGAGATCCTTCTTGACAGGCTGGTAAAATATGGGTTAGATGATACTACCGTTAGGTGGATTTACAGTTAGTTGAACAACCGTAACCCAAAGAGTGCTCGTAGATGGCTCCCCATCAATCTTGAGGGAGGTGTTGAATGGAGTGCCTCAGGGCTCGGTCCTGGGCCCTGTACTGTTCAACATTTTTATTAATGATTTGAATGAAGGAGTAGAGGAGATGCATATCAAATCTGTAGATGACACAAAACTGGGAGGGATAGCTAACACCTTCAAAATGATCTTGACAGGTTGGAAAACTGGGCCAAAACTAACAAAATGATATTCAACTGAGATAAATGTAACGTTCTGCATTTAGGTAAGAAAAATCAAATGCACAAGTATAGGATGGGTGATACCTGGGTTGGTAGCAGTACATGTGAAAATGATCTTGGGGTTCTAGTTGATCACAAGCTGAACATGAGCCAGCAATGTGATTCAGCTGCTAAAAAGGCTAATGCAATTTTAGGTTGTATTAACAGAAGCATAGTGTCCATGTTACAAGAAGTAATAGTTTCACTCTATTCTGCACTGGTCAGACTTCATCTGGAGTTCTGTGTCCAGTTCTGGGCACTGCATTTTAAAGGCATTGACAAATTGGAATGAGTTTAGAGGAGAGCAACAAAAATGGTCAGGGGTTTTGAAACCAAGTTCTATGAGGAAAGGTTGAAGGAGCTGAGTATTTTTAGCTTGGAGAAGAGAAGACTAAAGGGGAGACATGATAGCCATCTTCAAATATTTGAAGAGCTGTCATGTAGATGATGGAGCAGACCTGTGTCTGTTGCTCCTGAGGGCAGGGCTAGAACCATTGGGATCAAATAATGGAAAAGCAGATTTTGGCTAAACATTAGGAAGAACTTCCTAACAATAAGAGCTGTTTGATAGTGGGACAGACTGCCCAGACTCTATTTCACTGGAGGTTTTCAAACAGAGGCTGGACGGCTATCTGTCAGGGATGCTATAGTTGTGGATTCTATGATTCTATGAAATGGCTATTAGTCAAGTTGGTTAGGGTTAATCAATCAGTTAGTCAATCAATAGGGAAGTGCGAATAGGATGGAATTTGGATGTTCAGCTGTTCGGGCTAAAAACTTAGTTCGAATTCGTGGGTTCAATCCAGCAGAGTTCAGACCCCCCTGAATGTTCGGAAAGTTTGGTCCAGTCTGGAGGCTTGGGGCACTCCAGGGACCCCCAGGGGTGCCTGGGACGACATGGCAGGCCATCTGAGACACAGCAGCAGCAGAGACCAGGAAGGCTCAGCACTTGGCACCCCGGGTTGCCCAGGCAGGCAGGCTTGGTGCTTGGCCCCTGGGGGTGCCCGTGATGCAAGGGCTGGCGGTCTAAGACCAAGAGGCAGCAACAGCAGCAGAGGCCAGGAAGTCTTGGGGCTTGGTGGCTGGCACCCATAGTTGTTTGGGTATTGCAGGCTGGCAGGCATCGGTGGGTCTCAGACAGTCAGCCATGCACCGATGGGAATCAGGTGGGCAGCCCCGGGGGCCAAGCGCCGAGCCTGGGGGGTCTGAACTCTGCTGGATTGAACCCACGAATTCGAACTAAGTTTTTCTGAACCAAGCCTTCTTCTGAAGAAGGGGGAAGCATTTAAGAGTCCTCTTCTTTATCCTGCAAAGAGGCTGGATATGCAACAGCAATTGGAACTGCATACCCCAAGCCTAGTTCCCATACAGGTTCTTTCTCCTGTGAGCTCCCAGATTGGTTGCCCTCTGGTTTAGAACTGGGAAAGCTGAAATGCAGAGAGGTCAAAGGACTTCCAAACCAGGAATTAGAATTGAGGTCTCTTGACTCCTGTCCTGTCCTACAAATGAGCAATGCTGTTGTCCACCCAAAGGCTGCTGAAAGCAGATGTTCTTCTTGGCTGCCCATCTCTGCCTGCAGGCCATGACAATACGCGCAAACCCGCTTTGGGCATTGGCAGGCACTACTGTAGCCCTGTCACTCCTGCTGTGATGGTGAATAGAACTGGAGAACCCAGCATAGAGTGAGAAGAACTGGAGGCATGCCAGCCTGCAATGCCCAGCCAAGTTGGGGTGCCAGCCACCAAGCCCTGGCCAGGCCTCTGTCACTGCTCCACCGATGCCTGGAAGCCTGCAATTCCCAGCCAAGTAGTGCCTGCTGGTGCCCAAAGTGGGGTTGCACGTGTTGTCATGGCCTGCAGGCAGAGCACCAGCAGCAGCACCAGCAGCAGCAGAGGCCGGGAAGTCTTGAGGTTTGGTGGCTAGTA
Source organism: Sphenodon punctatus (assembly GCA_003113815.1). Classification (NCBI taxonomy): domain Eukaryota; kingdom Metazoa; phylum Chordata; class Lepidosauria; order Sphenodontia; family Sphenodontidae; genus Sphenodon; species Sphenodon punctatus. Next base: position 493,518 of record QEPC01008723.1, read on the forward strand.
CTCATAGGGGGTGGAACATTTCAGGCTGGCATTGGTGGAGCAGCGGTAGATGCCTGGCCAGGGTTTGGTGGCTGACACCCCTATTTGTCTGGTCATTTCAGGCTGGCATCGGTGGAGCAGTGGCAGAGGCATGGACCAGGCTTGGTGGCTGGCACCCCTACTTGGCCAGGCATTGCAGGTTGTCAGGCCTCCAGTTCTGCTTGCTCTATGCTGGGTTCTCCATTTATAGTCTCCATCATGGTAGGCAGTGTCTGGCTGGCCACGTTAACCACCACCGGACAAGGCTACTTGACCAATTTGCAGAAGAGTTGGTTGAGATGTGGTGAGTAGGATGCCAGCCTGCAATGTCCGGCCCCGTATGTGTGCCAGCCATCACCAAGCCCAGGCCAGACCTCTGTCACAGATCCACCAATGCCTGGCAGCCTGCAGTGACTATTTATTTAGAAGGGTACCATCCTCAAGGGGAAGTGGTCTTAGTAACAGAGCAGGTAAAAGAAGTTGTGTCACAAAATATTCAGTATGAGGTCACTTCCCTGGGTGCTTTGGCACATGAGAAGTGGTCATGCACAGTGCTGGGTAATACTGGTTCTGATCCTTCAGGGTTATGTCCAATTAAGATGGATCCTTTGTCTGAACCTCCTCTCTCTCCATCAATATTGGGGATGGAGGAATTTGATCTCCCTCAAACCAATTGAGTTTTGCAACTGCAGATGAATTGGAGAAATTATGTACAGCCCCCCTAAGGAAGTCTTTTATCTCTATAGTTTCTCAGAACATTTTGGGTTGGAAAACCCAATTAATGGATTATGATTTTAGTTGTTTCATTAGTTCCTTTGACATTATTTTACTCCAAGAAATATGGCATGCGGGGCAATTGGACTTGGACGGGTATGTATCCTTTGTTGTGGACGTTGCCCCATCTGAAGTAAAGGGTAGGTGTAGTGGGGGTTTGGGCTGTTTAATATCTTAAAGAAACACACTTGCAGGCCTCCAGTTCTGCTCACTCTATGCTGGATTCTCCAGTTCTAGTCACCATCATGAAAGGGCATTGCAGGCTGGCAGGCATTGGTGGAGCATCAGCAGAGGCCCGGCCAGGGCTTGGTGGTTATCACCCCTACTCAGCTGGGTGTTGCAGGATGTCAGGAATTGGTGGAGCAGTGGAAAAGGCCCTGCCAGGACTAGGTGCCGCCCGTTACAAAGGAGACACCCCTCCCCCCCCGCAGGGAAAACAGAACGACGGAGCAGAGGTTCCCCAACCCTGAAAAAACCCCGCCAACAGAACCTGTAGCCCTAACCCGGAATGCAGGCAAGAACAGTGGAGAGGTGACGCAGCAAGAATCCAGGGAGCAGCCCGGTCAGAATGCAGAGCCCGAGATCCCCCCGCAGAGAGAGATCAAACCACCAGGGAAGAAGGGGGCAGGGCCGGCTTCGACGTTGTGGCATTCAGCACGCCTGCAAACACAATGAGGGGGCGGAGCTAAGCCCTCTTAAGATGGAAGAAGGCTATGCTCCCCTGCCGGTGATCAGTTCACTGTGAAGCTGGCCCCTGGAACGTGGTGTGAAGTGTGGAGCTCAGACCAGTGCGAATTAGCATGTATACGACAAACGGTGTGTGGAAGGAGAGTGAGAGGAGAGCGAGTGGAGGGTGTAAGGTGAGTGAGTGTGGGGTGGGGAGTGAAGTGTTGTGGGTGTAGCGCACCATCCTGTCTGCCTTCCCCTGGATCCCTTCCCTTTTTCCCCTTCCCCATCGGGCTCTAACTTACTCCCTGTGGTCCCTCCTACAACGGTGCTTTCCCTAGCCCCTCACAGGATCCTCAACTGGTGTAACCCTCTCTGGCATGGTGTGGGTTGGGTGTGTGGTTACGGGAAGGGACTTTGTCCCCCTGAGATAGGGCAGAAGGCTGCTCACACATTGTACTGATTCCACCCTAATGATGAGATGGCCTCGTTCCCCTGGGAACTAATAGGGCCAACCGTCAACCTGAGGGGAACCTTTTCTCAGCAGAGTTGTGAGCTTCCTTCCTTGCAGGAGTCCTGTGGGGGGGGGGTAGAGTGAGTATGGTACCAGGTCTGTGGGCCTGCCTTCCCCCATTCCCCCTACAAAACCTCACAGGCCCGGCCAGGGCTCGGTGGCTGGCACCCCTACTTGGCCAGGGGTTGCAGGCTGACTGGCCTCAGTAGAGCATTCATATACAATGAAGGGGATGACAGTCCTCCCTGCCTGTAACGTAGGCTCCAGGAACCCTAATGGTGGGTCCTGGAGCTGAAGTGGCTGTCTGTTTCTTGATGTAGTGGAATGACATCTCCCTGTGAGCGGAATGATGGCCCCAGAACCCTGATGGTGGGTCCTGGGGCTGGAGTGGCTAGATGTTTCTTGAAGCGGTGGAATGACAGCTCCCCATGAGTGGAATGACAGCCCCAGAATCCTGGCGGTGGGTCCTGGGGCTGGAGTGGCAGCTTCTTGATGAAGCGGAACAACAGTCCTACCTGCCTGGAACATAGGCCCCAGGACCCTGATGGTGGGTCCTGGGCCCTGGGGCTAGAGTGACTGCTTCTTGATGCAGTGGAATAACATCTCCCCATGAGCGGAATGATGGCCTAAGAACCCTGATGGTGGGTCCTGGGGTGGCTGGCACCCCTACTTGGCCGGGCATTTTAGGCTGCCAGGCATCAGTAAAGCAGTGGCAGGGGCCCGTCCAGGGCTTGGTGGCTGTCATCCCTAATTGGCTGTGCGTTGCAGGCTGGCTACATTGGTGGAGCAGCGGCAGGGGCCCAGTCAAGACTTGGTGGCCGACACTCCTACTCAGTCGGGTGTTGCAGGCAGCCAGGCATTGGTGGAGCATTTGCACACAATGAACTGTCTGCCTGTCTGGAACCCTGATGGTGGGTCCTGAGTTTGGACTGGCTGGCACCCCTACTTGGACAGGCATTGCTGGCTGACTGGCATCGGTGGAGCAGCGGCAGAGGTCTGGCCTGGGCTTGGTGTCTGACAACCCTGCTTGGCCAGGCATTTCAGGCTGGATAGCATTGGTGGAGCAGTAGCAGAGGCCTTGCTAGGGCTTGGTGGCTGGCACCCCTACTTGGTCGGATGTTGCAGGCTGGCTGGCATTGGCAGAGTATTTGCACACAATGAAGTGTAACGACAGCCCTACTTTCCTGGAACGTAGGCCCCAGAACCCTGAGGGTGGGACCTGGGACTGGAGTGGCTGCTTCTTGATGCCAGGTATAACACCTAAATCTATCTAATCTAATCTAAATAAATGCAACTATGGAGGTAAATGTGTGGAATTGGGTGAAATAGGAGGAGGATGGCAATGGATTCAGTGGAACACAAACTGCTGGGAGAGGGAGAATTCTGAAAAAGGCCTGCTGACTGGATCAGAACCCATGGCACAGACAGCAGAGGCAGCATTGGCATTAGCAGAAGACATTGGATTACCCGGTAGCAGAACCCATGGCACAGACAGCAGAGGCAGCCTTGGCAGCAGAAGCAGACATTGGATTGCCAGGGCACAGAACCCATGGAACAGCAGAGACGGCAGCAGCAGGATTTGCCTGTGAGCATCACCCATGGACCCAGGATGGTAGGATTTGCCAGGGAAGAGGTCCCTTATAGCAGCAGATGTCAGCAGCAGGATTTCATGGGCACATTTGGATTAGTCAGGACAGCGCACCCATGGACCAGCAGACAGCAGCAGTGGGATTACCAGGCCAGTGGGGCACTTCACCCAGGGTTGCCAGGGCAGGCAGACAGGCACCTTGGCATGACAGGCAGGCAGGTTGGGTCAGGGCTTCATCTTTGGCCACAGGGTGGGCAGACAGGAACGTTGGCATGAGCAGAAGGCAGACTGAGGCAGGGTTCGAGCTTGGCAACCTGGGCAGGCAGACAGGCAGCGTGGCATGAGAATCGGAAGGCAGGCTGAGGCAGGGTTTTATTTCAGCAACTGGGCAGGCAGAGTGACATGAGAGGCAGTAGGGAAGTCAGGCTGGGACCTTGGCAGGGCACTCAGATAGGCTGGCGAAGACTCTGCAGCGCACGAGAGAGAGAGAGCCAGTCAGATAGGCGTGCCAAGATCATCTAGCCAGAGGCCAACTGGCAGGCTTACAGCTTCCCAGTGCCACCCTGCATCATGAGGTCAGTCAGATAGGCCAACCGAGGCCATCGAGTGAGAGAGAGAGGCAGGGTGGGTTCCAGGTAATGGGAGGGAGGGAAAGCACCTCAGCAGCAGCAGCCCAGATTGAGGACGAGTCCTGTCCCAAGACTGCCCCTGGCATGGGATGGCGTGTGCCACTGAACCATCAATCCATGTCGAGGGACAGCTCGGGGAATCGAGCAACGGAAGGTTCACCTTAATAAAAAGCAAATGCTCCACCAACTTGGCCCCCAGTTTCAGGCGGTGCGGCAAGCAAATTTCCTCCGCCATAAAGAACACCCACTTACTGGGGACACTCGTTGGTGGGCAGGACAAGAGACCCATGACCACTTTGGACAGGGCCGGTCACATGTTGGTCTTGTCGGCCCGGTAGGCCAAGGGATCACTGCTCGGTTCAATGCATGGCTCCTCCTCCAGGTAGCTCTCCACTGCTGCTGAAGCACTGTCGTACTCCCTCCCATAATAGGGATGTGTGAACAGATTGTGGTTTGGTTCAGTTCAGTTGTTCAGTTCAGTCATTCGGTTGTACGGTTTGGTCACTGAGTTCAGGTTCTGTCATTTGGTTCGGTGGCATTCAGTTTGGTTTGGCCGTTCGGAAATAGGTATCGTGTGATCCTATGATTGCGTTGGAAACCGGAAACCGGAAATTCAAGTGCGTGCAGAGCTGTGTGGCGAGAGAGTGTGTGTGTTGCAGCTGGCTGGGTGTTTGGTGTGTTTTGGCTATATTTGTGTTGGTTTGTGTGTTGGTTTCAGTTTGGCTGTTGGTTTGGCTGGTTGGTGAGTGTTGGTGGGCGAGTGCCTGTTTAAAAAAAATAAAAAATTAAGAAGGTGACCATTAAACGCCGGGTCTGGGGGAAGGCCAAGGTGGCAGAGCCGGTGGTGGAGGAAGAGGTTCCTGCCGCTGCTGATGGAACTTCGGTGGTGGCTGAGGAGCAACAGCCGGCAGGCACAGGAGGTGCTGCCACTGCTGCCAGGTTTGTAAACTTTTTTTTTACTTTAAGGACAAAAAAAATAATATCCTTTAGAGTGAGCTCACTGGTGTGTGGGTGGGTGGTGGGCAGTCAGGCACAAACAGTGGGAGAGAGAGGCAGGAGAAGCACCAGCAGCAGCAGCTATAGGGGGAACAGGGAGAGTGGCAGTAGCATGGTGGGCAGTCGATCAGCCTCAGAGTCCCAGTACTTCCTTTGCTGGGGACATCACTCAGACTGGGGACAGCGAGGCAGACACTAGCCCTGCGGAGGAGTTGTCTGGTGCTGAGGCGATGGCTGTCACTCTGAGAGCTGTGTCACCACCATGTTCTTCCCCTCTCAGCAGCGCTGTCAACGGTGCATCATCCGGTGTGGGCCTGAAGGCAGAAGGGGGCAAAAAATATGGGTGCATTTTAAGTTGTTGCGGGTGGATGATCCCAGGGAGGTGCAATGCTGTTTGTGTCAGAAGGTGGTGAAGCGTGAGCAGATGCTCACCACCCTTGGCACAACTGCCATGGCGAGGCACCTGAAGGAATGCCACAGCACTGTGCTGCTAAGCGGACAGGCAGGGACAGTGGACATCAGCAGGTTCCCGACTGCAGTAGCCAATTGTCCACCTCCATCAGCGGGCAAGTGTCCTGCTCTAACAGCTGCCTCTAGCAGCAGGAGAGGTATCGCTGCTAGGGGGGAGCAGTAGCAGCAGTGCACCATGGAGGAGCTGGGGTGGGGACAGCCGCCAAGTCTATTGGCAGCTGCAGGACGTGGAGGGCAGCCTGGTTTTCAACTGAAAGCCACGCACATGTTGGAAGAAATGATCACGCTGGATCGGCAGCCCTTCTCGGTGGTCAGGGACATGGGGTTTAGATGCCTGATTGGCTTCCTGGCCCCCCAGTTTAAGCTGCCCTCGCGCACCACTCTGAGTTGGCAGGTGGTGCCAGCCCTGTACCGGGCTTTAAAGGAGCAGGTGAGGGAGCATCTGGCAAGGGCTGGGGGTGCAACTGTCCACTTCACCACAGACCCGTGGTTGAGTAGGAATGCGCAGCACACCTACCTGGCAGTGACGGTGCACTGGTGGCAGGACCCAGAGGCAGCATTTGGGAGTGGCAGGAGGGNGACCCAGAGGCAGCATTTGGGAGTGGCAGGAGGGGTCCCGAAGCAGGGTATAGGTGGGCCCTGCTTCAGGCAGAAGTAATGGATGGCGCCCACAGATCTTGGAACTTCGAGGCAGTCCTGACCGCCATGATGAGGGAATGGGTCACGGCAGGTGCTCCCTTCACCAAGGGGTGCGTGGTGATGGACAACAGACAACATATTGAGTGCAGTCCATGAGGGGGGCTTCACCAGCATCCCTTACGCCGCACACACCCTTCACCTGGTGGTCAGGGACGCTCTGGGCTTGGGGGAGAAAGGGGATTGGGGCAGGCACCCTTAGCTCCCTGATCAAGCGTGGGAGGAAGCTGGCCAGTTTCTTTAACTGGAGCATGAAGGGCAGCGAGCTCCTCCAGGTGAAGCAGGCAGAGCAAGGCTCCCCAGTGCACCAGCATGTTCACGTCAATAATGGGGGTCGGGGACATTGGTGGCCCTGAGGAACATCTGACCCCGAAGCACCTGCACCTGCTCCTGTAGCCACAGCAGAGACAGCCGCAGCCTCCTGGAGTGCAGGCCTTCCAGTGCCCTGCATGGCAGTGGAGGACACTGGCAGGAGGTGCCACCGAACCACACCCTTAGTTCCACTACTGGGAGCCTCTGAAGCCTGACCACCAAAGTCAGGCCTGTGCAGTTTGGTGCATGGTGACTGGTTCGGGCTGCTGCTGCTGCCTGCTGCCACTTTGCTGGCGCAGCCCCTGCCACCTCTGCCACGTGCCCCATTGCCTGCCTTATGGGTAGCAGACCAGCCTCTCCTACTTCCCTTCTCCATTTCTCCCACCCGAAGAATGCACAGGAAGATTTCATATATTTTTTTATTCATTCAAATTTGTAATCTAATATTATATCTATCTACGCTAACTCTAACTGCTATAAACTATTCTAAAACCTATGGAACTAAATGGAATATTATCTAATATCTACAAAGGTCTAGTCCTACAAACACACTATAAAATATTAAAACTAAAATCACTACACACTATTTCTATCTAACTCAATAATTATGCTTTCTATCTATCTATACACACACACACACACGGATTGGGGGGACTAGACAGCTCACAACAAACAACACAGAGAGGGGTACAAGACTGAAATGAAAGCTAAATCAATCGAATCCTACTCTAAATAAATCCAAAAAACAGAGGAAGGGAATCAGGGATGGAATATATACAGGGAGGAAGGAAGGATTCAATGCAGGGTAGGGAGAAAGAACACAGGGAGAGGTAAAAAAATAAAAACAACACCTAAATCTAATCTAAATAAATGCAACTATGGAGGTAAATGGGTGAAATAGGAGGAGGATGGCAATGGATTGGGCAGAACACAAACTGCTGGGAGGGAGACTTCTGAAAACGCCTGCTGACAGGATCAGTGGCTAGCTCAGAAGAAATTGAAAGGGGTCTGAAGAAAAGAGGGATGGTGATTGGGCAGGTTGGCTGCTAGTCCAAGCCTCTCCACCCCTGGCACCAGGAAGTCTGCTCCTTATCTGCCCCCCGCCCCTCCCTGGGCCTGCCAGTCAGTTTATTTCCCACCCAAACCCACCTGAACTCATCTGAACGCGGCCAAACTGTTTGGGGGTTCCGGTGTTCGGTTGGGACATTTGGTTTGGACAGCCGAACTGGCTGAGTTCGGGCCGAACTTCAGACTTCCGAACCGCGTTCGCACATCCCTATCAATCAAACCTCTGATTGTCCGGAGCTTGAACAGAATAGCAGGGCTACCATGACAACCATGGGCCTATCCCAGATAATATTTGGCCCAGAACATGAGGCTGGACACACATTGAATCTAAAGTTCTGCTCTTGCCTGCAAATGGGGTTCCAATTATATGGGGTGTCATTTTGTCACCATTGTCATGGTTGGACCATTACTTTCTCAGGGCCCAAATTACTGCCCTCTTTTGTCCCCGTCAGGGTGGAGGACCGGTTAGAATGGTCTGCCCCCAGAGACTAATGGATCCATGAGGCTTCAAAAACTTTCTGGTGGATTTATCTGCTGACTTTACCAGCCTCTTTGCCAAAGGTCTGATTGACTTGTGGTATGCTATACTGACCCAGGTGGCACCCAGGCATAGGTTAGAGCTGAGGCAAGAATTACTGTTCCCGTATTGTTGGGAAATATCTAACTTTTGTGAGCACTTGTGACTGTTCATTGGTATTTCCACACTATCCATTGAATTTGTGCTTCTACTGTTGCTGAGATTGGTGCCTGTGATTGTCCAGTATTTTTTGATAATTTTTGGTATTGTTCAATAACTCTTGGTATTTCCGGCATCAGAATGTAGAAAACAAGGGTTCGCAGTTGAAATATATCAATAAAAACACAGTTTATAATTAACCAAAACAAGGATCCCCTAAAGAAAATTATTAAAGTTACATAATAACTTGTGATAGCACAGAAGCAAACAGAATCACCATGTAAGGAATGTTACAGAATACATGGTGTGTGGCTGCTCCTGCCTAGGAAGAATTACCAGAAGTACAAAAAAAATGACAATTACAAAATGCGAACTAACTTGTGAAAAAGACTGTTTCCTCATCACGTGAGCACAGGCAAATGGTCTGTGTTCTTGGATCCATTGCTGTGCCTGGATTGCAAGGTTGTGGCAGTGGCCAGGAGTGCTTTTCACTAACTTCTTCTGGTGAGAAGACTCTGAACTTTTTCAGATTTGGACTTGGCCACCATTGTCCATGTCTTCGTAACCTTGAAGCTAGACTATTGCAATTTGCTCTACATGGGGCTGCTCTAGATGACTGTACAGAAGCTGCAGAACAAAGTGACCCTTCTTCTGCCACCTGGGTCGCTGCTCACTGGGAGCACATTACATCAGTGCTCCAGAGTCTACACTGGCTGCCAATAGCTTTCTGAGCACAATTCAAGATGCTGGTTTTGACCTGTAAAGTCCTAAATGGCTCTGGGCCCAAGTATCGGAAAGATCACCTTCCACCATGGCCTTTGAGATCAGCTGGGGGTGCTCTCTTCCAGTTACCTTCTGCCCATGATGTTTTCACAAGTGCACACAGAGAGACAGTCTCAGTGGCTGACCCATAATTATGGAGCTCCCTTCCGTTGGAGATCTATCTAAGCCCGAGCCTGCTCATCTTTCAGAAGAGATGTAAGACCTTTTCGTTTGGCCAGGTGTTTGTCAAGTAAGGATAGGGTTGTGTGGGATGGGGGAGTGGAGGGGTCAGGGAAAAGGTTGGGGGGTTAGGGGATTTTTTTTAAAGCTGTTTTTATATTATGAAAACCACTCTGAGTCTTACTGGGAAGGGCAGAGTAAAAATGAAATAAATAAATAAAATAATTAACAAAAAAAGCCCACCCCACTACCCATTTCAGCTCTAGCCTGAAGCGATGTGCTCTCTAATAACTCAAAATGAATGTTCTAAGGAAGTCACAGTGTGGAGTAATACACCACATTATGGTTAGTGTATGCCACACACTTGGAATTGCCACATCTGAAGGCCTTGGATAGTTTGTGACACTCCCTGTCTTCTCTGAAACACACAATGGGAAACAGGAGAGACATTTAGCTGCTTCAGCTCTTCTGCAGAGGATACTGGAGTGTTGGCATAAGTAGTAAGACACTCAGGCTCTGTCATCACCACCGCTTCGCCTCAGCAGAGCTTTCACACAGAGCACGAGGGCCCATAAATAACAGTCAAGCCTAGGAATAAATACAGCTGTGAGCTGCCAAAGGCTTTTGATGAAGAATGTTTATTTAATTTCTCACGTGTGGTCCATTTTTGGAGCCAATGAGGGGGCCTGCTAATCTCTCCAGAGCATGGATTTCGTTCTCATGCCTGCTTCCCTTTCTTGCAGAACAAGGGAGGGGGCTTTGCTCATGAACCTTTTAGAAAGGAGAGTGTAAGGGATGTGTGGGGAGGAATAGCCTCTAATGCAAGCTTTAACCTCAACTCTGAAGTTGACAGCATTTGGAACTAATGTGAACAGACATGGAGGTCTGTAAACTTCTTTCCCAACATAATGCACATTGGGTGGCATGGAAAGTAACAGGAAGGATCCTATAAAGACATGGCACCATCATACTGTTATCATATTCTTATTACCCAGAGACTTCAGAGGCATCTTTAAGCATGTAAGAGTGACCTGCAGCTACACTGGACCCCATGCTAGGAGTAAGGTTGCCATCTTTGGTCATTTTTTTACCTGACATCCATTTTGGCCAATGGGAGTGTCAGGTAAAAAAACCACCACAGACGGCAGCCCTAGCTAGGAGAGACTCCTCTGGGGATGTCAGTGAGTGCACAAGCAAATTCTAGAGCCCACAGTGCTCATGTACTTGGAACAGGTGGAAGGTGGAGGCTGGCACATGTGGAGAATAGTACAAGAACAAAAAAAGCACCTTGGAGAGGCTAGTGACTGAAACAATTCTTAGCAGATTCCGTTTCCATCACAACCTGCTGTTCTGATATGGTCCATCAGAATCCAAGCCAGTCACAATTTGGTCCCTGTCCCGATGGAGATCCAGATTGGGAGCCCTGCTCTCCCTCCCCTTGCACAATGCCATTTTGGACATGCACACTGAACAAAATACTTTTTTGCATATGTGCAAAAAGGAACGTACAAAATGACCCATGGAGATCCAGTGCAGCCAAAATTCCATGCTGGATCTGCGTGGGCCATTTTGAAAATATAGATTTAGGCCCCTTTCAAATGGATGCCGTGGCAGGTGCGTGGACAATGAGTGGGCATCTGTGTAAATGCCACGTCCGGTGGCTGGGAGTGCGTGCACGGTCCTGTGCTCCACCCACCTCCACCTATCACCCATGCACGGAGCAACGGGCACCAATGCCAGATGTTCCATGCATGGAGATGGGTGACGGTCCGTGGAAACGCAACCCCATGCACTGCCCACCCACTGTGCTGTCCATCCATCCCCTCCACGCACCTGCACCCATAAGAAAAGGGCCTCAATCTGCAAAGAGAAAAGAGCTGATCTGCTTCAGCATGGGTGAGGTGGACCAGTGTGGAACAACTTCACTTCCCCAGAGGGTTCGGGCCTTGAATTATGGGCTAGATGGCCTGCTCAGAGCTCCATATCCAGGGTAACGCCTGGCTCCTAGCCTATTAACATTCCGGCGGAGTTGTAAGACCTGGCTGTTCGCCCAGGCCTTTGGGAGGGAGGGATAGGGGGATGTTTTAGCTCCCCCACCTATTGTGGATTTTACACTGGTTTTAGTCCTGTTTTAATATTTTTATAATATTTATGTGAATTTGTTTTTAAAATTATTGTATGATTTTAATGCTGGAAGCCGCCCCGAGCTGCGTTGCAGGAGGGGCGGGGTAGAAATCCATAAAATAAATAAATAAATAAATGTATCTGAAGCATGGAAGTCAGGCAAGGTCTCGGTTAGTCTATGACCACTAAGACCCTGTGCATCCCACATATGAGAAATGACTGCACCCACAGACAAACATAGGGTCATTCACAGAGGTGACCAAACTTCTCATGCAGGGGGAACCTCCCTCCCAACATTCCCTATCACCTCCTCCTCACTCTGCACACCTACCCAGAAGACTTAGGTTTGATAAACAGACCTGTATTTCCTTGTTTAAGAGAATTCTTCATCTCTGCCCACTATGCTACATACATGAAACACGAAGAAAGTCTTTGCCCCAAGGAATTTGCATTCCTAAAGTCCTTACTCAAGCAAAAACTTGCTCATGTCAGTGAGACACTGCGAAGGATGGAAATCTGCAGGATTCAGTCAATAACCACATAGAGAACTTGATGCAAACAAAATGATGAAGCATTAATTACTTCAAAGGAGAGCTAATGATGCATTAAACCACAAGGGTGACGCACAAATGGCTTGTGGCATCATTAGGCAGCTGAGAAGGAATTATAGCCAGAGTAGGGGCAAATGACCCAGCAATTTATCCAAAGGATTCAGTTCTTATTTCTCTTCATGAATTAGCCACAGACTTTCTCTCTTTAAATGAACTTCTGAATTATTTGTATTTCTTCAGCAAATACTTTCTGTGAACTGATTCCAGCCTATTGAACTTTGGTTAAGTCTTTGGCTCTTTGTTGTGTTCTGTGACTGGTCTTATAAGTATCATCGTGTTACTTCTACTCTCTTATTGGTTAAGGGAAACTTTAAGGCCTGCATTGGCTGATGAATACCCATCTTTGTCAACCTGTGAATATGGATATTTATTCATACAAAGAACAGCCATATCCATGCAAATAAAATAAAATGTAAAAATTGCACAACCGTCTGAGGAGAAGTGAACAACTAAGTATATCACCAGCTGAGCTACTTCTTCCTTGGTTCTGCCTTGAAGCCCACTTGGATTCTCTTTCTTCAGCTATTCTTATTCCTGTCATTATATCTTCCTTGGTCACTCTCACATCTCTCATGCCATTTCCTAATACATCTTTCCATCCCAGTTTCCATATTCGCCGGCTTCTTTTCCTTTAACCTGTATCTTCTTCAATCTTCTCACTATATTCTAACTCTGATCTCAGCACATGTTCCAGCCCAAGAGAGTAGTCTGTTTGGTCGATGCAGAAGATTGAATGGACCCCCTACTGCATCACCCTGGAGTGCCTGGTGTTGCTATAATACATGTGCAGGTGGTGTGCATGGGCCCTGAATCTCATGTGCCCTGCCCTGGTGCAGATGCACCACCTATATATGATAGTTTCACCCCTGCCTCAGCAGGTATCTTGGTCTGCCCTCTTTGTCTGCAGCATTCCTCATTTCCAGTCACTTTCCAATGCTATAATTTCTTTGGCTGTCTCTCAGTGATATTTCTGATGCCCATCTCAATAGCCACGTTTCAGTACCCTCAGCAGTGTTTTCCACCATTTTTCTTATTACCCACATGAGCAGTGGTTCAGAATTGGCAAAAGGATCCATGGGAAGTTTTTTGTGCCTGTTTAATCTCCACTTCTCCATGCAGGATACTGGACCTTAGCACATGGCAACATCAGTTTGAATTCACCCTAACAAGCATATAGTTTGGAGAGAGGAGTCTCGAGGAGGCCAACTACTGGAACTTAGGAAAGCTGACTGCCCATGTCTGAAGAGCTAATGTCAAAGGAAAGGAAGCATCAACCCTTATACCATGTTTCCTTCCACATTTTACAGATGTTCAGAGTGGCTGCATGCAGAATCGGAAGTTTTGAGAAAGCACATTTTGCAGGGCTCCTTGCTGAAGATTGCAACAACAGCTTGATGCATTAGGAGCTGGGTGTGTCTTCATGGCGTCCCCTGCATAAGCAGTTCCATTATAAATTATTCAGATGCAAGTACAAGAGGCTACGCTTAGCTTCATTGCCCTTTTAAATGAAAAGAAGGAATAGGAAAATTCTCCGTCATCAATGCATTGATGCAGGAGCCAGGGAAAAAAATCATCATTTAGTTCTGCTTTAGACGAGGGACTGGGGGGACTGGTGTATTCCATGACCCTTGTTGATTGATACTAACAGGATGAAGTCAAGTACCTTAATGATGCATTATTTTCATGGATGTAAAGATCAGGTGTGGGGTTGGGGAAGAGGAGACATATCCACCTCGCCCAAATTGGGGGCATGAATACCCTGGATATGGAGCTCTGAGCAGGCCATCCATGATACCACTACAGAGGTTTCAGGGGCCCAAATTAGGAGAAAACTAAGCTCCCTCAGCTCCCCATCAGCATTTGAATTTCCCAGAAGCTGGATGAGTGGGTGGGGATGTCATCATTTTGAGGGGTCAGGATGGAGGAGCTTCCCCCCCCCCAACACACACTTTCAACTGTTTTTACTCCCCTGTTTGTGTCCTTGTCACTCACCCATCCAGAAGCAGGAAGCAAGGAGGACACCATTGGCCCCTTTCCACACCAGCCAGAAAGAAGCAGCTCTGAGTTTCTAGCCCTTCTTTTGTGGGGCTTCTAAACTGATCAGAGGGTGGGGTGGGTAGAATGAGAATGAACTGGACAAATGAAAATTAGAAATGAGGTACACTGTTTTGTTTTGTTCTGCACACAGAGGGTTACTTATCATTGGAATGGAATGCTGAAGAAGGGATGGCTTGCTCATCATTTGCAGTATGTATCTCCAGATGAAACACCATTTCTAAGAGAGACACTTTAGCCAGATACTGTTTATAAATGGGTGGACCTGGGCTAAAGTAAGTCTCTGCAATAACCACCAGGGCCAGATTTAGGATTTTAGCACCCCATGGCAACTCAGGGTCTCCTCCAGCCCCCCTTCCCAGAACTTTGGTGCACGCATGGGCTGCTGTCTGAGGCAGGAAGGGAGACAATGACGGCGTCCAGCACAGAAGCAGAGTCTCTTCCTCCACGCTCGACACCGCTGCCAAACGTGTCTGCAGGAGGCAGAACAGGTCTTCTCCAGATGGGGATGGATGGGAGGTTCAACCTTTCCAGGCTGTGGGCAGTGCGGTTGAGGCAGTGCAATTACAGTGCAGGTGGGGGGAGAGGGTGTCACAACCAGGTGAGCACAGGCTAAGAAGAGAAGCCCCCAGCCCCCCCCAAACCTACTGCTCCCTCAAATTTCTCCCACCCTAGGCAGGTGCCTATGTTGCTTTCCCCTAAATCCAGCCTTGGGATCCACCCCAATAAGGCTAGTCCGCAGGGAATTAGCTTGTCCACTCTCTTTATTTACCAGTTCTCTGCCATACACACATAGACCATCAGTCAGACACACTCTTCTGGCTATCCAGGGCTCTCTGGCTACCACACACCATACCCTCTGGCCAGGCACCCTTTCTAGTTCCTATGGCTGTAGTCACCAGGCACCCTTCGCTCTGGCTAGCCATTGCCCATAGCCAGGCACCCTCTTAGACTACGTAGTCCCCAGCAGGGCTTCTCCCCATGCCCCTGCAATTTCAGGCTCAGCTGGCCAGGCACTGCCTTCTGCAGCCAGCTCAGAGGCAGAGCCCTCCCTGGCTCTTGCCTTTGGAGGCTTGTGGAGACAGAGCTACCACTCCTGTCTCTACCCTCTTCTCCCTCCCATTAAGCCCTAGCTCACTCCTGAGCTCTGGGCTGGCCTCGGCTGCCCCTACTCAGGCACTGTCTAAGCCCTAGGAAGCACCTCTTTAAAGGTCCAGTGTGCTTCAAGCACTCTGCCCTGCTACACACATACCCGCTTTTGAGAAGATGGGCCTACACACTGTAGACCCATTTCTGACCCTCTTAGGAGCAGGGCAGAGCAGGTCAACTAAAGTACAGCTTGACGGGCCTCCCCTGCCCAGGCATTCCCATTTCCTCATAAACCTGCTGTACCACCCTTTCCAAGACATTTCTGTGGGACTCTAACCCACTATTCCCCATATCCTCTGGTCTTGCCTCGGACCTGGCCTCCTCCATCCATTACAACCAGCTTAAGTCACCGGTTCTCTTACCATTGTATAGTTCTATGAACTAGACTTGGCCAGGTGAGTCTCTCGCCTCCGTTTCCTTTGTTACACATTTCTCTCCTACCCGGGCCCAGGAGTAACCCCTACGCGTTCCTCTAGATTGTGCCCAACTTCAGGCTTTCATCTGCTATGGCCTCCTCCTCCCCAATAGCAATTCCACACCACTCAGATATTTTCATATACTCTTAGCCAGGTGGGCCTCCCCAGACCCTGGCTTACCCACTCAGTTTGTCACCTTTCTTGGGGCCCAGGAGTTGCCTCTTGTCTCTCCTATATGCTGTGCCTCACTCCCATGCTGGGCGGGTCTCCCCCACCCAGGCATCACTGTTTTTATGGCTAGGGTCCCTAGAGGGGCTCCCATCCCTATACCTGTGACCCCATAGCCCATCCTGGCAGATGGCCACACCCTCAGCTCCTGGGTCATGTTCCTTCTATTTTCCTGACCCCATCTCTCCTCTCCCTAGTGCGGGGTCAGGGTTCCTACCAATTGTCCCTGTCTAGGGCAGCTCCAATCTCCACTCCAGGAGATCCCTGCCATCACCAACCTACCATAGGGGATGCTGGATCTATCGACTCCACCCTACATCCCCTGAGATTCCAACCTCTCCAGAATTGGGGTGAGGATCAGGCTCTCCCGATCCCTAAGCCTGGGACCCTAATATTCATTTGGTCCAGCCATATCAGTTCCCAGTCTCATTGTACACTCCACTCTTAAATTCCCACGCTTCTCGTCACTGGTTCTGTGTCCAATAATCAGTCTTCAGATGAGCTCTCCCTAGATTGAAACCTGGCTCTGATGCTTCTCAGGCAAGCCTCTCAGGTGCCTCCTGCACTCGCACCTGCCTTGCGTCGACTCCACCATATTTCTCAGGGCTTCGGGCAAGCTCTCCCCAGCTCCAGCATAACTTGAGCTTCACTTCCCGGGTGAGCCTCTCCAGTGCCTCCCACACTTATGACTGGTTTGCAATGACTCTGCCATCTTCCTTGGCTTTGGGTGAGCTCCTGCAGCTCCCAGCCCAGTTCTAGCCAATTCCTAGGTGATCCTCTCCTTCTCTTTTCCTGCACCTGGCTGTACCCTCCACGGGAGTCCCTTCGGGTACACAGGTCCTTTATCTTGTCACAACATAGGCCTCACATCAGCCAGGGGCGAACGTTTCCCACATTCTCCACCACTTTGTAACTGGGTGGACCTGGTCTGGGGTATGTCTCTGCAGGATCCACCCCAATAAGACCAGTCCACAGGGAATTAGCTTGTCCACTCTCTTTATTTACCAGTTTTCTTTCATGCACACACAGTTCATCAGTCAGGCACACACTTCTGGATATCCAGGGTTCTCTGGCTTCCAAACACCATACCCTCTGGCCAGGCACACTTTCTAGTTTCTATGGCTGTAGACAGGCACCCGACACTCTGGCTAACCATTGTCCATAGCCAGGCAGTATCTTGGGCTTCCTAGTCCTCAGCAGGGTTTTTCCCCATGCCCCTGATGCTCCAGGCTCAGCTGACCAGGCATAACTTCTACAGCCAGCTAAGAGGAAGAGCCCTCCCTGGCTCTCTACTCCAAAGCCTTGGGGAGACAAATCGCCTGCTTCTGTCTCTACCCTCTTCTCTCTCTCACTGAACCCTAGCTCACTGCCCTGAGCTCTAGGCTGGCCCTGACCATGTCTAGCTCAGCTGACACTACTGGGGCCCTCTCTCAGCCCTAGGATCCACCTCCTTAAAGGGCAAGTGTTTTCCAAGCACATCTGCCCTGCTACATTGTTTAGGTGACTTGAAGTATTAACATTTGTAGGTCCAGATCTTGACAAGGGCAGACTGTGTCACATCATAGGGGTCATGGGTGGCTAGGAATAGCTGTTCTGTTTTGGGGGAACATTTGCATGAAAATGAAACAGCTATCCCCCATTTGATTAGAATTCCAATCAGAACATCTGTTCTGACTGAATCCTGACCAAAAATAAAATATAAAATAAAAAGCCAGTGCATGTACGAAATAGCGACCAAGCCACCACCCTTACCCCAAATGGATATTTCAATTGAAACTTATGTAATAAAGTCTTATATTAGGTTCTGGTTGAGGATCCTATCACTCCAGGAATCCCATTTATTGGTTCAATGTCTGAGAGAAGAGTTGGTTAATTTGGGGCCAAGACCTTACCCTTGGCTAAGCTATTTGGGAGCTCTCCTTGGTGATATGGGGTTTTCCCTCTGATATTTTGTTGGTAAGAAGTTATCTGTTATAAAGAGGGAGGTACACCAGTGATTGTGGGATATCTCACAGCAGGAAGACCTCAGGGTGATCTCTGGCTGGAGGGTGGCCCCTCTTTTGAGCCAATTGAAGCATGATGTAGCATTGGAACCTTATTTAGATCATCTGGTAAACCCAAAACTGCGGAGGAGCTATACACAGCTTCGTTTTCAGCTGGTGCAGACCGCAGTCTTGGAGGGTAGATACCATAAGGTGATATATGACCAGCGATGCTGCACTTGCAGCATCAAGGAGGTGGAAACAACGGACCATTTCCTTTTGAGATGCTCTTATTATTCAGCCTTGAGGGTAATGTGGTTGGCCCCACTCCTTAAGGAAAGTATGACATTTGAGTAAGAGGGATGCTATATATTCTTCCTCTCTCTCTCTCTATATATATATATACACTAGTAGGGAGGAACTGGTTAAGATTGCATCCTTTGTTTGGCTGGCAACTAGGAGGAAGGCTAGTATAAAGGGAAAATTACAATTGCTGGGCCAGCCTGTCCAGTGATGCCACTCTTTTGGGGCTACTAAATTTGGGTTTGAGGAAATAAGTGGGCCTTGATTATTAACTTCTGTTGTCATTATAAGTTTATTAGTATTATGTAAAATGGATTATTTTATTGTCCTGGAGAATTTACGATATAGCTTTAGCTATATGGGGAATTCTTCATTGGTTTTAAACTGCCTCTTTTCTACTGGTTGATTTTTCTGACTTTTTGAATTAACTTTATTATTGGAAAGTTAAAGCTGTTTTAGAGGTATTTGTATTTCATTTTGTGATGTATTTTTAGGTGGTTAGGGTACTTTGTACCTTTCTTCTGTATCTTACCTTGTTATACATGTCTATATATGTTTATTGTTTGTTTGTTTGTGTATTGTTTTGGCTATAGTGATGGCTGAGCCCTAATAAATAGTCTCTTCTATTCTATCCCAAATGGCGGCGATGTTGGATAAGGGCAGCTGTTTTGTGCATATGAAAAATGACTTGGCAACAATATTGCTGGTTCTGATTTCTGATAGGAATAGGAGAACTATCCTGTTCCAACTAAAAATCAGAAATTGACAAGATTTCAAGTTCACCCCTATCAGGGTCCCCATGTGTTGGGTGCCCCCACAGGGCTCCTTAACACATTAGGTCCATGGATAACCTGAAATGACAACATAAGTATAAGAAGAGCTGACATAAAATACAGGTCCACACATAGCCCATGACTACATGGAGGGTCTAGAGCCAAAGTCACCTAGGGCTGCAGAAAGCTCACAAAAGGCTTGTTTTCAGCTCCACCAGCAGCCAGAGAAAAAAGAGACTGAAAGAGTCCCAAAGCCAGTGTAGACAACTCCCTGGAACCCCAACCATTGCGTGCGAGCTAGTGCTTAATTGAATTTCCATGGCAAATATCATGTATGTTGATTTTTCCTGATTCAAACTGAATCTGCCAAAACAGATAATAATCACTGCAGATGAAAACCAACCCCCCTCCCCCCAGAATATGCAAATATCTGTTTTGATTATGAATATTGTTCAGATATTTGGAGGGCTATTCAAAAACACAAATAATACCTGTGAATGCAAAACCCACTATCCACTTCAGTACTAGTGTGAATGGGAGCTCCCTCCACCCACCCGGTATGTTTTCATATTGTACTTTTTATTTATTGTAAGCTGTCCTGAGTTCTTCTTTGAAGAATGGCATTTAAATTGCGTATAATACATAATAAAATATGATAATAATATAGTATATATAATTAAAGGGTTTTTGGTGACAGGATTATTTGGCCAATCCCATACCCAGCATGCTCTGCGTGCAACCACCATGCATGCACATCCATTGAGAGCACATTGTGCATGAATCCTGTGCATAGGGGGTTTGAGATTGCGGCCACTGAGAGTGCAATATTGTCATTATTTGTGCTTCATATTCTGTTTAGACCCTACAAAACACATCAGTGTGGTCAGCAGATTCATGAAATTGGCTGTTTTTAGATGAGATGCTACCGCACAGGTGTACCCATCCCACTTGCATCCAAATTCCCATCTGAAAGTGGTATGTGGGATACCCACTCTCTCCCATAACCAAAGCAACACCAACATTTAATAGGAGGAGCATACACAACCCAGTTGTGAGAATGTTGGGAGCTATCTCGAAGAACATTCTTTACAAGGCAACAACCTTCTGATCACTCACGTGGGGAGGAGTTGTTTGTAAACAAAAAGCTTTATCTCCTAGTCTGATCAGTGTCCCACTGCTGATGTAGCACTAGTAGCAGGCAGATGGCAGAGGCAGGTGAGGGATGGGGATCCAGACAGCAGTCTTTGGCTGCGGGCAGCAGCCTCGACTGTGCAGGGAGAAAAACAAAAACAGAGTGGGGCAGAGCCGGTGCCAGCATTTCCATCCCCCCCAAAATGCCACCCAAGGCCCAGGCAGCCTGCCCCTAAGTTCGGGCCTGCTGGCTTCAGTAGGGCCAGCACTAGGCTCTAAAAGGCACATAGCAAAGGCTAATGTTAACATTCATGTGCTATCTCAGGGCATAACCAAGCCACTGAAGCTAGACTCTCTCACCATGGACTGGCAATGTGTCAAGAGCAATTTGTTGCTAATTTTGTCACAACACAAGTATCTTTCATTTATTTTCTTTATCCTCAGTTACACCATTTCAGCAGTGCCAGAGCAATGTGAAGAGGCTTTGATGCCAATGAGACTCAGGCCCTATATATGTACTGTGTGTCATGAGTATTCAAGAAAGAAGCTTTTAATTGTTATCATAGGTGTCCATCCTTGCTGTAATCATGCCTATTAATCCATGAGCCCAGACTTCATCAGTTGCTACTACCTAAGGTGGCAAACTGTAGTCAAATTTATTTATTAGCTGTATGTCTGTAGATGATAATTACATGTGATAACACATGCAGAGTGGCAGCTTAGTGGCACCTGCTTAGTAAGGGTACCTTCCCAGCTGGCAAGCTGAATATTTATTGGCAGCCCTCATAAGAAGGCATGTTCAGGAGGTGAGGTTATTACATATTTTAGGGCTAAGTATCTACAATCAAATAAACAAACTTGTACAACTCACATTTTGCCACCCCAAGTGGTACTAGTTTTCTCTCTGGCTTATGGACTATAAGACTTGCTCCTTCCTAACCTCGGCTTTCTGGTCTTTGTTTACTATTATTATGGAAAGCAACCTCATTTCCATCCCTGGTAGGTTATATGGCAGAGACTGTGGAAACATTGCCATAAAGGGCTGGAGGCTCTTTAGTAAAACATTCAGTACTTCAGTAAAACATTTAGGCTCAGCTTCTGTTATCTCCTACAGTTTTTTGCTTGGAAAAGATCCAGAGGAACTGGACAGACTGCCACCCAGTTACCAGTTTCCCAGTCTCCCTTTCTTGCAGCCTTCCACTTAGCGCTCTCTGTCTCTCTCTCTCTCTCTTTCTCTGTGAATGCACACGAGAGAGTGCATAAGTGGATTTTACATGCACATACTGTATGGTTGCATGTATGTGTGTGTGTTTGTGTGTGCCCACTTATGTGTACATGAGAGAGCCCATGTGTAAGTGCACATATTTGTGAGTGTGAAAGTATGTATGCGTGCATATGTAAACATGTATGTGAATGAAAGTGTGCAAATGTGTGTCTGGTCCTTTTTGCACAAAACTTCTTCCCCCCCCCCCCGCATGGACACACATCCTCCACTCGGGGGAGCATCTCATGTAAATTTGGGGGTGCACTCCTGCTACCCACATCCCCACCTACCTCCCCACACACAACGAGCAAGTGGCAACAATACAGATTGATCCATGCAGGGGGTGTGTGTGCAGGGGGATGCAGGCGGGATCAGTGTGTGCCCATGTGTACCTGCCCCTCCATGCCACAGGGGCGTGTCCATGAACTGCAACCCTCTCCCCCAGCCACAGCCTGTTTAAAAAGGGCCATTGTGTGCACTTATCTACTGAATTCAACTGGCTGTGCTGATCTTTTTCTTGCTTTAAACCATTCTGTCTCTTCTCCAAATGCTGTTGAGCAGTTTGATACCTGTAAGTGCATACTAAATGTGCTCTCCAGTAGGGCTGAAGTGGAAAGCCACTCTGGTAGCTTTTTCCGATGGAAAAAGCTCTTCTGCAATGAGTGGCTTGGTGCGATAGAGATGTTAATTCCACTACTTTCATTCCGCTACTTCTGCCGTTCTGCTACTTTCATTCTGCTACTTCCACCGGCTGTGAAAATAGCAATACAATATTTGTCCCAACAGTTTCAAACTTCTTCAATTTCCATCGGCACTGCGAAGTAGTGGAACAATGTTTGTTCCAACAGTTTCTGAGATTGTTCTGACAGTTTCCAAATTAGCGGGATGTCGGCAGAATTTGTGGAATGACAGTGGAAAGTTGCAGAAAGTCGCGGGCAATTCTGAAATGGCAGAATGAAATAGTGGAGCAGAAAAAAATGTTGTTGCTTCAGGCCTAAAAGAATAAGATCAAATAAAAAAGAAAGAAAAAAGGTCAGCTAGAATTGTAGCCCAGCAGAGAGATTTATAACCCTCCAAACTCTGGCAGTGTTTCTTAAAGACTCACATTATCTCTATCAATACCAGCCACAAGGTCATTACTCAGGCACTGTGCCTTCCTTCAGCATAAATATTTATATAAGGTTGACCTGCGGCTGCTGTGTTTTCCTTTTATTTGATTTCTGCCGCTTTTGGTGTCTGTCAGCTAATGTCTTCTGCTGCTCTGTCTTGGGCAATGGGAAATTTGGAGAGGAGATGCAACTGGGAGGGAGCAAGGGAAGAATCAAGTGTGTGTGTGTGTGTGTGTGCTGTCTCTTATACACATCTAGATGTGTATAAGAGACAGGTGTGTGTGTGTGTGTGTGTGTGTGTGTGTGTGTGTGTATAAGAGGGTGCCATTTTGCATAAGTAAGCAAAGTCTTGTAGGATAATAAAAAATGGAATCATGATAGTCCCTTTAATAGAATGCAGGTAAATTATCTGGTTCCTAGGCCCTTAATTTCCACTCACAAGTCCACCTCCTCAAAAATATATTAAATTGATCACAGTTTTGTTAGTTGGGCCTATTACCCATGGACTGGCTCAGTGTCAGAAAAGGCCTGTTACTGTAGCATATCTACAGTCCTGGAAGTAGACCCTGCCCCCAACCTCTGTCACAGTCACATTTTCCTGCAAAGCCCTGGCCTATGCACTTCTGCCAGCAGAGCTGGAGCTGAAAACAGAAACTCCCCTGCTGCCATAGCTGCCACTGCATTCCGATCTTGAGCAACCACAACTGCTGCCACTACCAGAGCTACCATATGCAAAACCGCCATGCTGAATTTGCTGCTGAATCATCTGGGGCAAGGGTGACTGCTTGACATACTGCCCAGCTACTTGCAAGTGTAAATGATATCAAGGAGCAGAGGGGTACAGAAGGCAGTGCTCTCCTTACAGCAGCAACACCACCACCACCACAGGGTCACATGGAGTCAAAATTAAGGAACGAGTTGTTGCCTGTTCCTCAAACTCAGGGGAAGATGTGCCTATGGCAGGCCCCCTTTACCATGGGATGAGTGTTTTCAGGATTAAGCCCCAGGAGGACAGACACTCACGGGTTAAAAGTCTCAATATCAGTTTATTCACAGGCTATCAGTTCTCAGGCCAGGCACCAACCTCTAGCCAGTCTCATTCAAGCATAAAGTTAAAGTCAATTACCTCAGATCTAGTCTAGCCCAACACAGTCCCCAGGCTAACTGTCATCAAGCACTCACAGCTCTTCACATCAGTCTCCTTCAGGTCTCTCCAGGTCAATATCCATCCCAGCAGCCTGTCAGGAGATGTTCACTCTTTGGTTATCAGGAGCAGACTGACCCCTTCTGCCTGTCTGGTTCTTCTTTATACTCCAAGCCACACCCCTTTTTACATCACTTCCACTTCCTGTAGGCTGCAATCTTAGTTCAGTCCAGATGCCATCTTAGCTCCTTCTTAAATGTTTATAAACTATTGTCGCACCACTCTGCCACAGTGCCCCCTCCCCTGCTGTTTTACCATGTCTTTACCCAGTTTAGAAGGCAGAGTCAAACAAGACGAAGATTCCACCACTGGAAATGACTGTGGCTGTTGGGCAGGAGGAAAAGAAGCCAAGAACTCCCTCTTCTTTTGGCACCCAATTGCTAGGGATTGGAGCTGGAGTACATATCTCCCAGCAGACCCTATTGAGGAAAGACAGTGCCTTGTTGGGTACTGAATTCCTCTCTCCCTCTTTCAGGAGATCAAGGCAAAAAGACCAGTATTCAAGCCACAGGCACCTTTTCTTGGTTTTCTCCAAGGGAAAGTACTTGAGAGGGCAATGGGGAGAAGGTGGAATGACAAGAAATTTAGTGGAATGATAAGCAGGTAAGCTTCTGGTCCTCTTTATATACTTGGAATGTTGGGGTATGTGTGTACGTGTGTGTGCACATGTGTAAGTGTGCGAGGGCGCAGAATTTATTCATTGAGGGGTGGAGCTTATTGGCCATGAGAAAGGGAATTGTCATTCTTTGGCCACTTGAAATGTTGGGAGGTATGGGAGGAGGTGAGGTGTTTGGGGAGTGTCCAATAAGGGTCTGATGCATGGTTGCTAGATGATTTTAGGCACAAAGCACCTGTCCCAGCAGGGATCCTAATTTGTAAAATGAACTGAGAACTGAGAGATAACTAGATTTTACTCTAACTTGCTGCTTTGTTGTGTGCGTCAGCGGAGCAGCTGGTGAAATGTGACTAAGGACCAGTTCCTAACAGTTAACTCAATATAGTTGAACCTTACTTTGGTTTTATTCCTGAAGTGTTAACATAAATAATGTGAAGCCAAAGTTATTCAGGATTAGGGAGAGAAGTAAGTACTCCTGAAAAATCAAAAGTATGTACTCCCCTTCATTTTGTATTTTGAAGTATTGCTCGTGTGAACAGTGTGACCATCAGGTCAGTAATTATTACATCTCAGCTAGCAGTAAGATTGCATCAGTACTGCTTTGGCTCATCCAGTTCATTTGAATACTACCGAAGTGGAGTAGTTGCTTTGATTTAATTTAAGTAGTTACTTCAGTTTACCTCTGTTCATTGGAACGTGATCTATGAATCATCATCTCTGAGTCCTCTCTTCTTTGTCGGATGAGAACACAGGGGAAGATGGATACTAGTATTTATCAGGTTGGGGACGTGGAGGGGCAAGAATTCTGGAAGTATCAGAGTTGGGATGTTTTTAGACAAGTGCCTCCCCACCCATTACCCACTCATCATGCATATTGCAGGGCTGCATAGGGCACCAACATGGCCCTGTGTAACAGGATGATAGTTATTTACAGGATCAATATTATGTCAAGGGGCTAGCAAAACAGAGCATTGGCCCTTTAAGAGATTGTAACAATTAAGCTAATCAGTCACCTGACTAGCACCTAGGCTAGGACACTGAAAAGTCCAGAAGCTAGGAAGTTAGGTGGATGGTGGAGAACTGACTGGAGCTAGCAATAGAGTTGGCAGAAGGGCTGAGAACTTTATCCAGAAGACTGAACCAGCAACCCAGTGAACCCAACGAGTGACAGAGGCTAGAGAACAAGGTGCACTCTAAACAGGTTTCTAAGTGGGTTTGACTTTACTGGACTACACACCTGCCCAAGCCAAATGGGGTTGAAACACAAGAGGCTAAATTGGAGTAGTGTTGTGGCAGCAGGCCAGTTAATTCCCCAGATAGGGTTTAAAGGAGGATTACACTCAAGGCCCCTGTGACATGCATGATGGGTGGTAATGGGTGGCTAGGTGCTTGTTTAAAAACACCCTTGGAAGTTCCTCTCAGGGTGGGGGTGGCGGAGATGCCAGTGTTTCTGATGTTTAGACCAATGTTTCTCAAACCTTTTCACCCATGCCTCCCTTCCTCTTGCCTGTTATAGTTGAGGCCTTTCTCCTCACCACACACATATATGCACCTCCTTGCTCCCCTTCCCATCCTCTTGTTACTTCCCCCCCTTCTCCAGACTTGTTCTCTACTTTCTTTCCCCTTTGCTACTGCAGCATTTGAATGAATCAATTTATTATGCGTAGCCAAAGGCTATTGCAAATATGAAATACAACTAAAAATAAAGGTACAACTAAAGATACAAAACATGATACTAGTCCCATAAAAACTTCGATAAACATATTGATATCGTGATGCCATTAGTATAATAAACAAGTTAATAACCCTAATCCAAATCATACAAAAGACTGCAGACCAAAAATGTATAAAAACATTGTCTAATTAAATTCATAACATTTGAATAGACAGACATCAATATCAACACTTGCTCCCATATAGCAGCCCCCAACCCCATCCCTCTTACTTAAATTGGGACAAGAATGAGAGCTTATTTCACATTAATCAAGCAACACACCCTTAAACCCTGTAATCCCCATGATGGAAGCTGTCATGCCTGAAACAACCCAAGGACCCTTACTCAATCATCTCAGCATCCTCTGATGTAAATTTAGATTGTATAAAAAGGTACTGCACATGCATGGCCCTGATTAGATATTGTGAAATCATCTGAGTAGTCTTTGGGTGTATATCAGCAAGTGTCAAGATCTGTAAGCCATGGTTGGTCATATGCAGATGTTGGAGGAAAAACGGCTCAAGATACTCCTCCCGTAAATTGTCATACAAATGACATGTAAACAAAATATGCTCAACAGATTCTGTGGCTCATTGGTCAAATGGACAAAGTCGGTCTGCGAATTTAACTGCACGCAGGCAGCCCTCCAAGAACGCAGTAGGCAGAACATTGAAGCGGGCACTAACGAACAGAATTTTTCCCCTCAGTGAGACTGGGGAAGTCAAAAAAGTGGGCATAGAGCCACATTTTGGCATGAGGGATAGGTAAGAGGTCATATGAGGAGAGGCCCTGATATTAGTGACCTCCTCCTGCCTGGCCACATCCACGTGCCTAAGCAGAAGTTCTCTCTTTTAGCAGCACGAGGCTCCTTCTCCTTCAAGTAATCTTGGGAGAAGCCCAGCCTTGACATGAAGCCTTCTGTGTCCTTAAACCACTGACCTTTATAAAAATCATTCCTCGAGAATTTAACTAGCCCTGCCTCCCAGGAGCACTAAAGCTTTACCCAAAATCGCAAAACAAGCCCCCAAGCCACCTCCTCCCAGCTGCTCTGCCCAAGTTCAATCCTAATAGCTTCACTAGGGGCGCTTTTTGATGAGAGGGAGGCAAGCGGCATTGTTGCTGCTGCTGCCTCTCCACCCCCGCGATACTCTCTGGGATGTGTCTGCTGTTTAGACACGTCCCAGAGAATATCTGCGCATGCGCATCGCGCACACTTCCAGAAAGACCGGAAGTGCGGCATAAAGCCGGCACATTGGCGATCCGTCTTGAAGGGGGCAGGATTGCCGGGCGGATTTCACATGGAGGAGACCAAGCGTTAGAGCGTGTCGGGGATTCAAACGGACGGCAACAATGGCGGCTGATAAAGGGCTCAGCTGCCATTTCCGTCTTGTCAAAAAGCGTCCTAGGTGTACTGTTAGGGGACCTGGTAAGTGCTTGTAGGAATCTTGATTGTTCTCTGCTCAAGTTCAAATTGGAGCGGACTAGCAGTCCCCACAATTCAGCACCATAGAGATACTGGGCGTGAGTTTTACTGATATTTTGTAAAGTTTTTTTCTTTAATGCATGAGATGATCAAAATTGATGCAGTAGCAAACTGGGACGTTCATTTGCAGTCAAAATTTGTTTAGCTTGTAGATTTAGTTAATTTGCATAATTCTGTTTACAGAAACTGGATTTTTTTCCTTGTAGAATTTGGACTTCCTGGTTGCAGAATTTTAAAATGGTTATTTTTTATTTTTAAAAAAAAGAATACAAGGGTCCCTGCTCATAGCCCACCATGCCCCATCCACAGAGGGCTGTGGCCCAACCCATACTCATTGCAGACTAGCTGCCACTTCTTGAGGCATGCAGCTTCAGTCCATTCTGATGTCACGGCCATCTCTAGGTGGTGGCAGAGCAAGTGAAGCCAGCAATGCATATTACTGGCTTCATCCATTTTAAAAAACTCATGAACACCAAACACACACACACACACCCCTCATACTCTCTCCTCTGTCCCAGAGTAGTGGGAAACAAAGTCCTCTTTGTTGTAGCTGCAGCTGGTTCTGTGCACCAGTGGCAGAACATAGTTACTATGCCCTGATAGCCCAGACCACAGTTAGGGAGCCACTGTTCTCAAATGTGCTGTTATTCACTGAGGGAATGTAAAGCATTGGTTTAGCACCTGTGCTTAGAATCCTTTGCAGAGTTGGAGATGATAGGCATGGGCGAACAGATTGCAGTTCGTGTTCGGCCGTTCGGTTCGGCCGCGTTCGGTTCGTGTGTTCATGTTCGGTCGTTCGGTC
>QEPC01008723.1:521931-533242 GCA_003113815.1 Sphenodon punctatus
GTTCGTGTTCGTGTTCGCTTGTCCGAACAGGCCGAGTTCGGGCCGAACACCGAACTACCGAACCGCGTTCGCCCATCCCTAGGAGATAGTTGGTTTGATTGTGAAGGACTGTGTTCCTTATGTGCCCTGGATATTTGCTGCTGCTGCTGCTGCTGCTGCTGCTGCTGCTGCTGCTATTAAAGCATAAGAATGTAAGAAAATAAATGTCATACTAGGTCAGACCAGCAGTCCATCTAACCCAGCATCCTGTCTCTGATAGTGGCCAGCTCCAGTACCTCAAGAGAAGTACGTGTCCAGGTCATGGAGGTGTGACCCATCTCCTGCTGACCACCTCCATCAACCAGTAGCCAGGGGTTTAAGTCTGTTTTCCTTTGTTCTTTATGTACCTACACTTTTACTTGGAGTGCCTTCCTTGCATAGATTAAATATGCACCTTCTTAGCCATTGCATTGTGAGATCTACTCTAGCATTCCTTTGCCTTGTTGCATCAGTTGCTTCCAGTTTCATGCCTTTGACCACCCTGGAAGATATTTCTTCTTTCTCATGGGAAGACAGCTGGATGATAGATGCCCCTGTGCTGTGGTACTAGCTACACGTCCACTCCCCCTTGAGTTTTTGTCTTAGTTGTAGCATTTCTCAGTCCTGGGATATTCCAAGTTATTATCATCCATGGTAGGGGTACAACCAGGACCCTTTGAAACACCTTGGAACCCAGTCTCAGTAATGTAAGCTTGCACTCCTTCTCCCTCCTTTCCTCTCATCCCTGGTTTGGCATTAAACAAGCTGCACCACCACTCTCCTCCTGATAGGTAAAGGAGGGGGTCGGGGGAGCAGGCAGTGACAGGAGCAATGATGGCAAGCTGATGTGGAGCCCTGAGAGAGAAAAGGGGTCTCGCGTTCATGACTCACTCCTTCACTTTGCTGCTGCTGCTGCTGTTGTACCCAGAGGAGTTGAAGCTTCTCAGCAGCTGGAAAGCAGGGACAGATCCAGGAAAGCAGTAGAGCAGCTCATGTCCCTGAGTGTGCAGGGAAGAGGAGGGCAAGGTAGAGAGCGCCAGGAGGCAGGGCTTCTGGGGGTGAGGTTGTGGCTCTGCTTAACAAAATTCTTGTGTTTTTTTTCATTTCATTTCATTTTCATTTCATTTTTAATTTGTATCCCGCACTCTCCCACTAACGTGGCTTGAGGTGGCTAACAACAAATGAAACATGTAGTAGTAGTTTATTATAATAATGTTGTGTGGCCAGTGGCCAATTACAACAATTTAAAAGCAGTAAAACGTAGCAAATAATATACAAACCGACATTTAAATTGACGAATAGGCAAAAGGCCCATGGAATAATAACCATAAATAAACCTAAAATGCAATGCCGTATGGACATGAGCAAAAATACAAAATCCCGCGATGCTCAAAGACATAACAAGAACAATATACAAAAACATAAGATTTACAGGGCCATCACAATCTGCATAAGGCCAAAGAATACAATCCAAAACAATCAGATAAACCTCTTGGTTCATTATATATAACATATGACAGTCTGATGTACACCCTCTATTACCCACCCTACTCAACATTATAACCTTCCATCCCCACTCCCATCCCCCACCCTGCTGCCACCGGGGAGGGGGGGCTCCACTCACCCCCTCCTGCTCTCACCAGGAGGAGAGGTCCCTTCCATATACCCTGTCTCATAACATAACTTATTTACATCATCTGTCTCACAAAATACAGAACCTAATCCCCATATATTCTAAATAACAATTCATATAACAAACAGCAGCAACAAAAAATTCCCATATCCCCCTCACTCCCACCCAGTGCTCTCACCACTCACCCCCCCCACCCCCCCGCCCCCCCACCACATGCTGCCATCATGTGGTTTTCCTTGTGGGGGCACCGACCCGTCTCTCACCCAGGTCCTTGTTCCTAAGAAGTTCAGATTTGGAATTCTATTTGTTAATCTCTATCAACTACATGATATTAGAGGAATATAGAAAANCCACAGCTGTGCCTCCGCTGTCTCGCATCTTAAAGCCTTTGGCCCCTCTGGGCAGGAAGTCCCTGCTAGAGCACCAGCCCCGCCCCCTCCTCCAACTGGGGGAAGGGGGGATGGAAACAGGGGCTGGCAAACTCACAGTCTGATGCGGTCCTGCCTGACCCAGCCACTTGTGCCACTGCTGCCGCTGCCCCAGCTCCCTAAAGGTCTGTAGCTGGTGTTGAGGGGGGCAGGAGAAGAGTGTGTTCCACAGCCAGGCTTCCTGCTTCCTTTAACCCCTCTGGGCAGGAAGTCCCTGCTGGAGTACCAGCCTCACCCCCTCCTCTAACTGTGGGAAGGGGAGATGGAAACAGGGGCTGGCAAACTCACAGTCTGATGGAGCCCTGCCTGGCCCAGACACTTGTGCTGCTGCTGCCCCAGCCCCCTAAAGGTCTGTAGCTGGTGTTGGGGGGGGGGGAGAAGAGTGTATCCCACAGCCAGGATGCCTGCTTCCTTTAACCCCTCTGGGCAGGAAGTCCCTGCTGTAGCCCCAGCCCCACCCCCTCCTCCAACTGGGGGAGGCGGAGATGGAAACAGGGGCTGGAAAACTCACAGAGGTTGCATCTCTGGTCCATGGAGAGGAACAGAGGTTCAGTACTAGGGATGTGCGAACAGAACACGGTTCAGTTGTTCAGTCGTTTGGTCTGGGATCCAAGTTCGGATTTGGTCATTCGGTTCGGTGGAATTCGATTTGACTGAACGTTCCAGGGGTGGGGTGGGGTGTAACGGTCTCGTATGGTTCTGTGTTCACATTGGAAACTGGAAATTCGAGTGCGTGTGGAGCTTGTGTGGAGAGAGAGCATGTGTGCTGTGGCTGGCTGGCTGTGTGGTTTTGTTTGGTGTGGTTTGGCTGTGTTGCTTTGGCTGTTTGGTTGTCTGAGTTGTTGTGGGTGTTTTGTTTGGCTGTGTGGTGTGCTAGAAAAAGAAAGAAAATGATGCATCTTAGGAAGGTGAAGGTGGAGGAGGAGGAAGAGGCTGGCGCTGGACCTTCTGAGGTGGTGGAGATCGTCTCCTCATCAGAGGAGCAAGAGGGCACAGGAGGTGCCACTGCTGTCAGGTTTGTAAACTTTATTTTTGTTTGTAAACTTTATTTTGTTTGTCTAGCACCCCAAGAAGGGCAGGATTTGCATGTTCCAGCCAGGGTCTTTCTAGTCGCCATCTCTAGCAGCCAAAGAAGGGAAGGATTTACATGTGCCAGCAAGGGTCTTCAGTTGCCATCCCTAGCACCCCAAGAAAGGCAGGATTTGCACGTGTCTGATTTATGGGTCTGCCACAGGGGGGGAGGGGCTCTTGCAGCAGCAGCAGCAGCAGCAGCAGCAGCAGCAGCAGGCAGAGTCTAAACTTGCAGACACTACAGCACCACAGGTGGTGGTGGTGGTGGTGGTGGTGTACGTGAGAGAAATGGAAAGAGGCAAGTAGATATTGCTCTAGGACTGACTAGAGGCATCACCATAAATGCATGATATTATTTAGGTGTTGTTTTTGTGTTCCTGTTTCAGAGAGGGTGATGATGCTGCCACTGCTGCTGGTGCCCAGGCCCCCAGAACCCCATCAAGGCAGAGGTCGGAGCCACTGCCAGAAAGCAAGCACATGAGGTCTGAAGTCTGGTGGTGGTATGACAAGCTGAAAGGTGATTTCGCCATATGGAAGGTAAGGCACGGGGGCTGGAACAACAGGGAATGGATTGCCCTATGACCTGTTAGGAAGTCCCCTGCAGAGAGAGATTGGCCACCCACCCACTTGTGGAGACAGAATGCAGGCAGGGCTTGACATTTATGGACCATTGGTCTGACACAGCACTTATGTTCCTATATTTTTATGTTCTTTAGATCTGCTGCAAAAGAACTAAAAGCGGCAGGTAGGGGACCACATCTGGCCTAATCGCCACGTGAAGAAAGTGCATGGACAGATGGTGATGCGACGGGACTCTGTCGTGGAGGAGCATCAACAGAAAAAGGGGGGGAAGGAACAGCAGAAGTGCCACCATCAAAACCCTTCCCCCTCCTCCAGCCTCGCTGAGGAGTCCCCCCAAGAGGAGTCAGAAGCAGCAAGGGCTTTTCGGGCCCAAGTCGAGAGGCTGACACAGGAGTTCATGGACGGGTTAAGGCTGCAAGCCCTGACAATGGAGAACTGGCTGGTGGAACGATTCCAGGAGGTTGAGGTATGGGAAAACAAGGTGGAGGCGTATTCCCAGTACCTCTGCACCAAGATCGCAGACCTGGAACTGTACCACCAGTCGGTCTCCAAGTGGCAGGCGGCTGTGGCAAGGGTCGTGGACTTTGCCTGCCAACACAGCTACCAAATGGCAGAGGACGTGGTGCCTGCCCCTAGGGCCCGTGCACCCCTTTTGCCTTTCCCCCAGGTTCCGGGGGACAGTCCCAAAGAATAGACCCCTAAGTTTCCTTTCCTTTTATATATATTAATGTTTGGTTTTGGTTTTATAAAGTTGTGTGGTGGTGGTGTTGTTGTTTAAAAAGTTTTAATAAAAGTTATATTTGTTGTTGTGAGCTTTGTTTGACCTTTCCAACCTTTATCCCTCTGTGCTGAAGTTCTGGCAGGTGGCAGAATCTCATTGTATATACAGCTTGTCAGATCCCTACCTGACAGCATCAGCAGCACATATAGTTAGCCCCAAGATGTGTCAGCAGCAGGGTCTTAACTTGCAGACAGCCCCCCAGGAGGGGCAGGGCTTGTTTCTGTGTGGGTGTGCCAGAGAGAAAGAGAGACAGGCTCTTTGGCAGTGGGCAGCAGGCGGAAGGTGCTGGTGGTCAGAAGGGCTCGTTCAGCAGCTTCATCGGGCATCCGTGAGTGGGTGCAGAGGAGTAGACTGGTGGGGGGCAGGCTGGCATGCGGGCACCATTGGCCAGTGGCCACTGGCCAGTCAGGCACGAGCAGCGGAAGCACCCAGATGATGGATCTTAGAACTGGAGTGATTGCTTCTGGATGCAGTGGAATGGAATGACAGCCTCCCGTGACTGGAATGATGGTCCCAGAATCTTGTTGATGGTTCCTGGGATGGGCATGATTGCTTCAGGTACAGTGGAATAACAACCTATGGGAGTTGAATGATGTCCCTAGAATTAGTGTTTGGTTGGGCACACTTCATTCAATCATGCGATAGGTGGAAGCAGGTACAGGAACACACACAGGCAGGCAGGCACATATAATACATTGTGCGTTATTTCCATCTCATTCTGGCAGGTTTGCTGCTGGATGTGGCCAAGGGCATTGAGCATGAGCACAGTTGAGAGCTCTCGTTGGTACTTCCAGGTGGCAGCTTGAGCTGGATACACCTCTCCCCCTCCACCCCTATCTCTCTCATTCTAGCGGGGAGCCTCTCTCTCTCTCTCTCTCTCTCTCTCTCTCCCTCTCCCTCTCTCTCTGACCATATAGTGCAGGTGACAGCATGGGTGGGATCATGTCTGTCTCTCCTTCTAGCAGTGGGGAGACTTTCTCTCTCTCTCTCTCTTGCCATGAACAGCAGGTTGCTAACCCGTAAAGAAAAGGTAGAATGACAACTCCCCGTGAGCAGAATGACAGGGCCCCAGAGAACCCTGAAGGTGGGTCCTGGGGCTAGAGTGGCAGCTTCTAGATATTAGACAGCTCTCCCTGCCAGTAACATAGGCCCCAGAACCCTGATGGTAGGTCCTGGGGTTGGAATGGCTGCTTCTTGATGCAGTTGAAAAAGGCTCTCTGTGAGCAGAATGACAGGCCCAAGAACCCTGAGGGTGGATCCTGGGGCTAGAGTGGCAGCTTCTATATATTGGACAGCCCTCCCTGCCAGTAACATAGGCCCCAGAACCCCGATGGTGGGTCCTGGGGCTGGAGTGGTTGCTTCTTTAGACGGTGGAATGACAACTCCTCATGAGCAGAATGACAGACCCAAGAACCCTGAGGTTGGGTCCTGGGACTAGAGTGGCAGCCCTCCCTGCCTGTAACGTAGGCCCCAGAACGCTGATGGCGGGTCCCGGGGCTAGACAAGCTGAAAGGCTTCTTTAGACGGTTGAATGATAGCGCCCTGCGAGCAGAATGACGGGTCCAGAACCCTGAGGGTGGGTCCTGGGGCTAGAGTGGCATCTCCTAGATATTGGACAGGAGCAGACAATGGATTGCCCAGAGGCAGCATTGGCACAGCAGGAGCAGACATTGGATTGCCCAGAGGCAGCATTGGCAGCAGCAGCAGACATTGGGTTGCCCGGGTACAGAATCCATGGCTCATACAGCAGAGGTGGCATTGGCAGCAGCAGCAGACTTTGGATTGATCGGGCACAGAACCCGTGTAACAGCAGAGACAGCAGAAGCAGTATTTGTCTGTATGCAGCACCCATGGAGCCAGGTTGGTAGGATTTGCCAGGGAAGAGCTCCCATACAGCAGCAGATGGCAGCAGCAAGATTGCATGGGAAAATTTTTGGATTGGCCAAGGCAGAGCACCCATGGATCAGCAGACAGCAGCAGCAGGATTACCGGGCCAGTGGGGCACATCACCCAGGGTTTGCAAGGGCAGGCAGACAGGTAGCGTGGTATGAGCAGAAGGCAGGCAGACTGAGGCAGGCTTTGATCTAGGCCACCTGGGCGGGCGGGAAGGCAGCATGGCATGAGCAGAAGGCAATCAGACTGAGGCAGGCTCTGATCTAGGCCACCTGGGTGGGCGGGCAATGTGGCATGAGCAGAAGGCAGGCAGACTGAGGCAGGCTTTGATATAGGCCACCTGGGCGGGCGGGCAGGTAGTGTGGCATGAGCACAAGGCAGGAAGACTGAGGCAAGGTTCGAGCTTTGCAACCTGGGTGGGCAGACAGGCAGCGTGGCATGAGAGGCAGTAGGGAAGGCAGGCTGGGACCTTGGAAGGGCACTAGGATAGGCTGGCGAAGACTGTGCTGTGAGATAGAGAACCAGTCAGTGTCACAAAGGCGGGCCGAGATCGTGTAGCCAAGCCATAGGCCGGCTAGCAGGCTTATAGTTTGTTTCCCAATGCCACCCTGCGTCATGAGGTCAGTCAGATAAGGTGGCCGAGGCTGTCTAGTATGAGAGAGAGAGAGAGAGAGGCAGGCAGGCAGGACAGGGGCCAGGCATTGGGAGGGAGGGACAGCACCTCAGCACAGCAGCAGTAGCCCTAGCCCAGATTGAGAAGAGGCCCCATCCTAAGACTGTCCCTGGTATGGGATGGTGTGTGTCACTGTGCCATCACTCCGTGTCCAGGGGCAGCTCGGGGAATCCTGAGTGCATACACTCAGGTTTCAAACATGAGTACATCCTCAAAAATCACTCTTACGGGGGGGGGGGGGGAGGATTTTGCTCCCAGAATGATAGTAGAACAAGGAAGTTACTTTAGGTACCAGATGAGCATCCATGTGTGTGGTGATGATACCAGAGAGAGAATCCAGCCGGCCCAGCCCTGGGCTTGTTTGGATTGAATGAACCAACCTTGTTTCCAAGGTTTTTGCATGTTTTCTTGAGAGAAATACTCTGAAGAGAGAGTGCATAAAGCTGTGCTCTTAATGTACAAACTATCTCATGCTTGACATTGCTCCCTGTAGAGACTGGCATGGGCTGGGAATCTCTTTCCCCTTTCCTGCTGTAACCCCTGGATGACTCTCCTTTCGTGACACGGTTCTGAACTATTCCATTCACTAAGGATGCCACGTCTTTACATGAGGAACTTGTACTTTTAAAACAAACCTGTTTCTGCTTTTTCCTGGCTTGCCTTTCTGGAAGAGGAGGAAGAGAAGGAGGAGCAGCAGGAGGAGGCCTCTTAAACATTTCCAGCAATAAACAGTGCTGTATATTTAATCCTATTACTGAGAAGTCAGCCTGGAGTGCATACCCTGTGTGCAGCGATCTGGATCCTATCAGGAGTTCAAGCGAGGCCATTGGCCAGACCAATCTGGAGCCAACACTGGCAAGTTTAATCCTTGCTAATCACACAGGAGGAGGCAAGAATGAGTAGTCAGAATCAGCAGCACCTTTTCTGTATTAATAAAGCGTATTGTGTCTCAGGAGTATACTAGTGACCCCGTGGGCTCTGTGTATATCGCACTGGGCCTTTGGAATGCAGCCTGCTGAAATGTTGTGAAGTTTATGTATCTTTGAGAAATGCTACTTCTGGACTACCTGGTATTATCATTATTTTAGTATTTAAACCTACTCATGGGATCAAGGCCCCATTGGATACTATACAAACACAGTCCCTGTCCCAAAGAGCTTACCTGTCCAAGACAAGAAGTAACAGGTATGTGAAAAAAGTGGAAGAAAGCTGCTTAAATTTTATGGAGCAACATTTCTTCTGAGTTATGAGAACAGACTAGTAACTTGTGAACTAATCCTTCTTGAACCTGAACTGGGACACCAGAAACTCTAGAGAAAAATGTAATTTGGCGACTCAAACTCATCATTGGGTGATTTCAGACGTTACGTGAACACGGTGAACCACGGTGAATACCCACCTGTGGTCACCGTGTCCTGTACGTCTGTTCGTGGCGCGCCAGATGTTGGCCACGGTCAATCCCCACATGGGGTTCGTTTGAACCACGCTTCCCGGGCTAGCCGGGGGAAGGTCCCGGGAAGCATGGTCAAATGGATCCCGGGCCGTGACCAAGGAAAAGTAATGTCTGGCCGCGTGCCACGGCCCGGGATCCCCGGCGGGATCCCAGGCCTTGGCACGTTCAGCCGGCCGCGGCGGCCGCATTGGCCCCACCGCCCGCCCGTCTCCTCGGAGGGCGGGTGGCGGGGTTTGTGGAGGGGGCGGGGCCATGCGGCCGCACGTTGCGCCGCACGGCCACGGCCCCGGCCCCTCCCACTTTCCCCGCCGGGATCCCCCCGGCACGCCTGTTGTGCCGTTACGGGGTGACCCCGGCGGGGAACGAAGCCGGTGGTGCCGGTACAGGGCCAACGGCCAGCGTCACTTCTGAAAATACCCATTGAAAGATGGATATTAATTTGGCCACCAAATTCAAACCCCCTTAAATTTCAGTTCCCTAGTCCAAACCTGTTCCTAGCTTTGCTTTTCTGTTAAATCTGATGCTGTGCTCACAGTTCTAAACCTTAAAAGACCCATGTTTACTGCATTGTTCACATTGCCATGACTGAATTTTCCCCATTGGTGGCAAGGTGGAAAATGCTATGCACATGGGTCCCTAAACATACTCAAGGATGAAGCTATAATCAAGGATGAAGCTATAAATAGGGACTAGAGGTGGCAATTTCACTTTTGGATAGAAGGGAAATGACTCAAAAATGGCCATAGTGGTTTTA
This sequence comes from Sphenodon punctatus, assembly GCA_003113815.1. Classification (NCBI taxonomy): domain Eukaryota; kingdom Metazoa; phylum Chordata; class Lepidosauria; order Sphenodontia; family Sphenodontidae; genus Sphenodon; species Sphenodon punctatus. Next base: position 531,218 of record QEPC01008723.1, read on the forward strand.
AAATTGTAAAACCGAAACTGCGGTTCTTTATCGGTTTTGGTGTTTTGTTGTTTTCCCATTCATGTTTTCCAGTTTGTTCTCATTGACTTCAATGGGAGAAAATGCATTAAAGTCAACAACAAACAAATCAATGCAACCCCCCCCCAAACTGAAATTAGAACCCAAACCGAAAAATAAAATAAAACTCAAGTTCCACCTGGAGTCCCATCCCTAAAAAGGACATGCGGTGCATCAACCACCAGCTGGGTGGGGGGTGGGGAATCAAGGGGAGGATGATTCCAGGGAAGGCTGGAGGCGAGGGGTACATTCAGTCTTCTCACCTGAGACCATTCCAACCCAGCTGTGCCCCTGACTACTTCTCTTCCTTTGTGTGTTAGCATGTGACACAAGCTGAAGTTAACACAACACATGAGTTGATAACCATATTAACTACAATGGGCAAGTGCACATCCACTGGTACTTGCTTAATTATTACAGACCATATCGCTTCTCTGCCCTCAACTCTTCGTCAGCCTCAGACTGTGCAATCCGGATCTGCAGGGCAATCTCCCAGGATGCTCCAGCTCTCTGCTGTGGGCAACTGATGGGAATTCAGGAGCAATGGTACAGGAAGGGGGAAGCAGGTTAGTGAGTTAAACTTAAATTGAATAGTGTGTACAGCACAGCAACCCCCTCTGAGTTTGTAAGATAGTATGTAGATTAGGAAAGCAGCCTTCTGGGAGAGTCGGGGGGGGGCGCGTGTTTGTCCTGTTCTCAGAGCTTCTCGTGGGGGAAGGGATCTCCAGATCCACAGACTGTTCGGAGAGCTGCAGAGATCTCTTTGGGCCTGCAAAGGGCAGACTGTGGTCATGAGCTCCTCAGCCCCCCCAGCTCAGATAGGCTGTAATGTATTACTGTTTGCTGAATGCACCTTCCTCATGGCCAGCACATCACATCAGTGTGTGCATGAGCAGAGGTATGCAAGACTTATATTGGGTGTAATCAGACGGACTGCAACTCTGGGACAGTAGCACTAGCCCGTTTCACCCCTGGGCTGGACAGTCCATCTGAAAGCAGCCCGCCAGATGTGGAAGCAAACAGCCACACTTACACACCCCTTAGTGTCACCAGCAGAGCAGGCCAACCAAGCCAGAGCACTGGTCCAGAGTGAAACTGTTGTCCATTTGCTCAGCTAACTCAGTTGCAGCTCCACTCTAGGATGGCCATTGCCCCAGCAACACCATAGAGTTGCAGGTGCCAACCTAGAGCATTGGGTGGTCCACCTACAACTCTATGGTGTGTATGGGGTACCGTGTGGCTAGTCCATGGGCAGGGAAACCCTCTGGGTCCATCTAAAGTGGACCCAGGTGGGGCTAGGAGCGGGTGAACATGGGGTGCACCACCACAGCAGCTCCAGGGGTGGACTGCATCTATGTCCATCTAAAAAGAGTAACACACACTGTAACAGACTTGAGGTACCTGCGGTAAGTCTCTTCAGGATATTGTCCACAAATTACATCCTTACAGGATTATCAGCACAAGTGTTCTTTATTTTCTGCAATGTAGTTCATCACCACCATATACAGTTCCTCTTTATACACAGTCTACAGACAGTCTACACCTCTTGGCTAGGGATGGGCGAACGTGGTTCAGATGTTCGGTGTTCGGCCCGAACTTGGCCTGTTCAGTCTACCAAACGTGAACCCGAACCCGAACATGAACATACCAAACAGAACCGAACACCGAATGGCGAAATGGCGAACATACTGAACAGAACCGAACACCGAACGGCAAAATGGCCAAACAGTTCGATCAGTTCAGATCACGTTCGGTTGTGTTCAGGTGGCTAAAACAAATGGGTGAAAATCGGGGGTTAAGGGGATTGGCAACGTGACATTATACCCATATGTTTGTGTCTGTCACATTTATGTAGTATGTGAGTTTTATTTACTTTGGTGACTACTAGGTGTGGGTGGGGAGTTTTACTAGCTTCAATGTCTCCCCTCATTCTCTAGAACTCCTCACATATGCTGTCATTCCACTCAC
>QEPC01008723.1:534244-550367 GCA_003113815.1 Sphenodon punctatus
GAAACAATAACAACAAGTAACTTTTATTAACAACACAAGAAGAAGTTCACAAACATTAACAACAACAATATAAACAGTAAACCAAACATTTTTAAATGGAAAGGAAACTTAACCACTAAACTTTAAAATCAATCTTTGGACCTGTCCCCCGGAACTTGGGGGAAAGGCATCAGTGGTGCAGGGGACCTAGGGTCCGCGGGTGCAACTGCCGGCATTTCATAGCCGTGTTCTATGGCATATTCAACGGCCCCTACCAAGGCCGCCCACCAGTTGCAGACCGACTGGTGGAATAGCTCCAGGTCTGCCCTCTCGGTGGAGATATACTTGGATACGTACTCCGAGTATGCCTACACCTTCTTCTCCCTGACCTTTAGCACCTGAAACTGTACCACCAGTCGGTCCTCAATTTGTTGCAGGCGGTGCACAAAGTCCTGGTTGGTCCCCTGCACCTCACCTCTAAAGGCCCTTGCTGCTGTAGACTCCAGCTTCATCTCGGTGGGCTCCACATCTGAGCTGGAGGAGGTGGAAGTACTTTGCACATGGTGCCTCTTCTGCTTTGCCTTCCCCCCCCCTCCTCTGCTGCTCCACGGCCATGCTGCCGCCAGACTCCTGGGCCACAGACACCTTCTGGCCGTGGGCCTTCTCAAGATGCAAAAGCAGCCCAGATGTGGTGCCCTCTCTCTGTCGCCGCAATTCTTTCTTGCAGATCTAAAAAGCATAAAAACAAATATAGGGATATAAGAAGTGCCATACTGTGTCAGACCAATGGTCTGTGTGAAGCCCTGCCTGTACTATGTCTCCACAAGTGGGTGGGAACCAATCTCTCTCTTGCAGCCACCATGCCTTACATTGCATATGGCGAACCTCTCCTCCTTCTCATAAAATTTCCAAACATTGGACCTGGTGGTCCGTTCAATGTCTGGATTTTGGCTCCGACGCCGACGGCTTCGGGTCCTGCGCTGCCCGGCATCAGTGCTGCTGGGGCCAGCAGCATTGGAATCCTCTCTGAAACAGGAACACATAGACAACACGTGTTTGGGTGGTGGTGCTGCTCGCGTCTGCTCGCCCCCCCGGTACAGTACCCTCCCCCTGTCTCTGTGCCATACAGAGAGTGCTAGGGGATGCTACGCGCCAGTCCTCCCTGGGGTGCACTGCAAAGGGGTCAGGGGATGCAACAGACTGCAACTAGAAAGCCCCTGCCTGGCACATTCAAATCCCGCCCTGATTTTTGGGATGCCTAGGGAAGGGGATGGCATTGGCGAGTGGAGACCCTTGCTGGCCTGGCACATGCTTGGGTGGGGGTGCTCTGGCTGCTGCCGCTCACACACTATAGTACCCCACCCCTCTCTGTGCCTATGGAATAAATTATTATTTTTTACAAACCTGCCAGCACCTCCAGAGGCCACCACTTCCTCCACTTGCTCCTCCTCTGAGGAGCCGGGCACCACCACTGGAGGTGTAGGGGCAGCCACCTCCTCCTCCTCCTCCTCCACAGGCAGGTTGGCCCCCAGCCGGGGAAGCATCACTGCCGCCTTCTTCATTATTATTATTATTTTTTTAAAACACAAATCACACACGCACACAGTCCAACAGCACACCACACACACTAACACTCACCAACCACAACACAACAGCACACCCAAACACCGAAACTGAACAGACAGTCAGACACCCAGCCAAAACACACACTCACTCGCCATGCAGCTCACACGCACCCAAATTTCCTGTTTCCGGAGCGATCACGCTCTCGCGTTAGTTCACCGAACGTGACCGAACCGAACATGACCGAACACGAACCAAACATGCAGACCGAACCGAACCGAACGGCCGAACACGAACCCAGAGAACTAACCGAACTGCCAAACCGAACGGACGAACCGAACGCAGCCGAACCGAACGGACGAACCGAACGCAGCCGAACCGAACGGACGAACCTGAACCGCAATCTGTTCGCCCATCCCTACTCTTGGCTTTGTGCATTTCTACTCACATCCTGCTCTGGTAAGGCACAGTCCCTCCTCCAGCCAGAGATGCCCTGAGTTGTACCGTTTCCAGTCTCTTTCATGTCAAGAATACTCACAGCTCTGTAGGTCAGGCACAAATTGCCCTGAGTCTGTGGAGAAGGGCGGGGTAAAATGTTGATAAATTAAATAACTAAGTAAGTAAATACTACCTCCTTTAGCCTGCCAAGCCCCACAGCTCAGGCAACATTCACTGAGCCGGGTTTTTATGGAAACAGAGCCCCACTCAGGCTGAAATGAGCTCTCTGAGCAGTCTCCCTGGCTGTTCCTAAGCAGCCCTCCATGGTGCCTTCCTTTCGCAGTAGAGGCAGGGCTTTCTGAGCTCATGTCTCCTTCACAGTCTCTTCCCTACTGAGTTCTCAGCTCAGTCTTCTGGCTTTGGACTGGCTCAGGCACAACTAATCTCAGATGTGCTACATCAGGTGCTGTCCTTCACCCTATGTAGCACCTTTGATAACACCTGCATCATGCTGCTGGTGCTACCCTGTTAAAGGGCCCACAGCCCAAATAGCTTGCTCCCTGCTATTTATATATTGGTGTGTGTCTGTCTGTTTGCCTGTGTGTGTGTTAGGAGTGCCAGATCATTTATGGGAAACTCCTTGAGACCTTGCTCAACTAGTAAAGTGTCACATGGGTAACCTTCCACTCTGCACTCTGTTTTCCTGTGGAAAGGAGGAGGGTGTCTGATGGGAATAATTATCATGCGATTGCCACATGAACAAAGATCAGGGCAAGGCACAACACTGACAACAAGCATCAAGCAGTCTCAGATTGCTTTTAGTCTAACAGAAGTAGTGAATTTTCTGATGCATTCTACCTATTTAAGAACATAGCTGCTACATCTGGAGAGATTCCTGGACATTATATAGTCCATAATATGGGTTTTCTTGGACAAACAAAATCACTCAATGGATAATAATCCTGGATGTCTGGCAATCTAGCGTGTCTGTCTGTCTCTGGCCCTTTTCAAATGGGTGCAGGGAGGATGGCTGTGCATGTCGGTGGGGGAGGGGAGGGTGTTAATGGGCACACACCCATCTCTACCCACCTCCACACATGAAACAACTGCCGTTTTTGCCAGTTGCTCCGTGCATGGCCTATGGGTGGAGGTGGGTGAAGATGGGTGTAGTGTGGGAGTGTGCATGGGTCCCCACCCAACTGCTGCGGCGGTCACACGGGTGGTGCCCACTCATGCCCAAGCAGAAGATCTGTGTGGGCATGCGTGGGCCTGTCTTGTGTGCAAAGGGCCTATTTGTATGTCTTTCTGACTGGGCTTTTTATGACATTTGATGTTATTTGATTGCCACTTTTGCTTCTGCTGGGTTATCAGCAAGGGGGAATGGACCCAGAGTTCTCGGGAGAAGTAGCAGTTCTATAGTTGCTTCATACTAGCAAAACAGAGTGAGTGGATACTGTCATGTTTGTTTATGCCTTTTTTTGTATGCATCCTTCCCCTCTCTGTGCCTCTACAATTGAAGCTACAGACTGTTTTCATGGAGCATACAGATAATTTCAAGTCCTATTTGGTTCTTTTGTTTTTAAATGTGCATCATCTCTATTAATAAAGCATGGCTAAAGCCTTGAAACAAAATCTCTTTGACCACACGTGAAATGAATTTTCTAAATGGCTCCTAACTTGCACAGTGAGACATGAGTAATACCCTGGCTGGGTTTTTGGGTGGGTCTCTCCAGGAAGGCAGAACCCTGGTACTCAGAACCAGCAAGGGTGCTGTATTAGCCTAAGTGAAAAGAGATGCACATTTACTGCTCACAGTCCAGTTTCTGCCAGATGAGGGCCATATACAAATAAAGTTGAAACGTTCAAGTTTTTATTTCTCCAGCTCTCTGGGAGCACTGGAGTAAGACCTGAAAGGAATATCTATTGTGAATACTGAATTCAAGAAAATTGATATGTTTGCATCCTTTTTAGCAAACTGAATACAAAAGTGAGATTCATTTCTCTATTCATTTGGAATATAAACTTCCAAATTTATTTGCAGGTTTGAATCTTTGGTGCTTTGTCTCCTTTTGTAGGATCATAAATAGAACTGTAGGGTTAGAAGGACCATCAAGGGTCATCTAGTCCAACCCCTTGCTCCAAGGTAGGATATCCTCTGTCTACAGTATCGTATAGATCAGGAGTGGGAAACGTCAGGCCCAGGGGTCAAATGCAGCTAGTTTTTATTTTGACCCTATCCAGTTTGTGGATCTGACCTCTGGATCTAGGTCCTACTCCCAAGCATTGAAAGATGGAGCTCAGGGTTAAGGAAAAGAGATGAGGACATGCACACAAGGACTTGGGGGGGAGCCACATCACAGATCCATTTTTTAGATCCTCTACACCCTGAGAGCACCCCCACTCCCAACTTCTATGTGGTCCTAGGAGTTTCAAAGTGGCCCCTGTGAGGGAAAAGACTCTAGATGGAGATGGAGACAAAGTTGTCCAGATGATATCTTTTATTAGACCAACTTTCTGAGGCTGGTAAGGGCCCTGGGTGGCTCATTACCTCCATCTATTAGTTTTGGGACCAACAGGATAAGCAAGCACTCCCTCTCTCTCTAAGGCCCATTTCACACAAAACACCCTCCCCTTACCCACATGGGAAACTGGGTAGGCGAGGGGGGGGCGTCCATGTGACCACTGGTGCAGGTGGGTGGGAGTGTGTGTGCGCTCCACCCATCCACCACATATGGAGGCATTGGACAAAATGGGGATACTGCCGTGCGTGGAGATCGGTGGAGGTGGGTGGAGATGACTGTGTCCCCGTGCGACTGGCTGCCCACACTCCGCACAGCTTTCATGGTGCACACCCATCCTCCCCACACCATGGCTCTTCCCGGCCCATTTGTAAATTATAGCAACACAGACAGATGCCTGTCCAGCTGCATTTTGAAAAATCAAGGAAGGAGATTCCACAACCTCCCTGGGCATCTTATTCCATTTCCCAAACATTCTTACAGCTAGGAGGTTTCTCATTCCCTTCTAAGCCCAATCCCCTCCAGCTCCCTCTCCCTGAAAAGGTTTCAGCCTTCCCCTCCTTGGCTCAGTGACCTTTAATGACCCCTTCTAACTCTAAAATTTTGATTCTGTGACTGGGCTTTCTAATCCCCATATTAGATGGCTGGAACTGACACACTTGCTGGCCTGTTGCACCAAGGGAACAATTGTTGTTTCAATAGTTTCCCTGCCTGTGCACCATCTCACCCCTAGGTGGGCTGTTTGTTTAAAGGCAGCCTTCCCGGGGATGCGCTGGAGCAGAGGCAGGACAGGCTGTCCGTGCTCCAGGGCAACTCTGCTGGCAGTGCTGTGGAATGTCCCAGAGCACCACGAACAAAGTGGGGCACCTAAACCCAGAGCACTGACCCAGGGCGGATCAGCAGCCCGTCTACTCAACACACGGGCCACTGCAGCTTTGCTTCAGGTTAGGGGTTGCCCTGGCAATGTCATAGAGCTGTGGGTGGCAGACTAGAGCAGCAGCTTATCCACCCACAGCTCTGTGGCATGGGGGAGGGGGTGTCACCACATGGGCAGACAGTGAGTCACAGCAGCACCAGGCCCACTTAAACCCGATACTGTTGGGGCTGCATGTGGGGGATGCGTGGCTGACCACCCCATGGAGCAAGTCTTAGGGTGGTATGTCTAAAGACTCCCAATGTCTCCCATCTCACACTGAAAGGACACGCCAGGAAATGACAGAGGGAGTGTCTAAAGAGGCAATTCTTGCACTATGTGAGTGCCCTTTAAGCCTAGATCTTTACTGCTGTCTGAAATCCGCACCAGGGCTAAGAACTGGGACCAAACACCAGGGTTCATCTCATAAACATCTTTCCAAAACGCTACCTGCCATGTAGGTGATATGTGGGGATGGCAATGACTTCCCCTCCCACTTCCCCTTCATGTTGCCTAAAGGGTCTCACACCCTACTAAGTATCTCATGAGCTGCAGTTCCTATGCTTTTTTCCTACATCCCTGTGCTGAATGGTGGCCAAGCCTGACCATGAGTCCCTGCAGGACTGGTGCCACTCACAATATTTGGCTACTGCCTCTACTCCTTTTCAACTCATCCTGACTGTTTGCTCTGTGTGTTTTTTGTGGGGGGCAGGGGGGGAGAAAGGGGTGTTGTTCTCCTCTGTGGCACTTGCTGTGATGCTGTGCTCTTGGGAGGTCCCCATTGCTGATGCAGATATTTTCCTTGGGAAATTATCTCCCAGCAATGGTTAGTTCCTTCCACAGAACTCCACCCAGAGTGCTCTGTCCTCTGCCTGGTGTTACATAGGTGTTATCTGTGGCCCCCCTTCCAGAAGGATGGCTCACAGTCCACATAATCTTCACAGTATTCTGATTTTCCTGGGCTTGTTGTCAGGGCTGGCCTTAGAATTTCTGAGGCACAGGGAGAAAACAACATGTGTGGGCTCTGGTGTCCCCTCCCCAGTTGGGGGCACCCTCTGTGGGGCCCTTAAGATGGTTTTATTTGGGCCCCTAAGGTAGTGAGTGAGGCCCTACAACCTGTCCTGGTAAAAACAGGAGGCACTTAGCAATAACAGGTCCTGGGATGGTTGTCCCAGCTTGCCCCGTGGTACTGACAGAGGTGTCCTCTTTTTTATCATAGTCCTCCCCTCATGCATGCAACCTTAAAGTCATGTAAACCTCCCTCTTGGAGCTCTAGCCCCTATGGGCATGCTGACTTACAACTTGGGGATTTAGACCTACTCCCCTTTCAACCTTAATGCAACTCTAGGGCCCAAAGCCCTGGGTACCTCACTTGGGGTTCTATGTCTACTCTCATTTCAGTCTTTGGGCTCCTTGCCCTGCTGTAATCATACTCAAGCACCTTTTGGCTTGACCACCAACTGGAACCCTCACCATGCCCTGGGCTCCTTACCCAGGCATCTGGCTCTCCCCCTTACCCAGAAAAGGGTTATTTGGTGGTCCTGGACCTCATTCCAACCCCTTCTAGTGACTAGCTTCTGGTTATGGAATGCTGGGAGGTGCTCCATAGTTAAGGTCAGCACACAGTCTCCATTATAAAGCTTGAAAATTCTATTGCTTATAAAATTGGCACCAGTTGTCCTATTTCAGTGGAATTTGGCATACCATCTGTCCAAATTTTATGCAAATTGGACAAGAGACCTCGGCGGACTTCCTCTCTAAAAGCTCCAGCCCCTGTGATATGACTACCCCTTTTCATTTCAGTCACCTGACCGTATTCTCCCAAGGCTTCAGCTTAACACCTTTTCTGGTGGCCCAGATGAACAAGTGGTGAAGTGCTGACATACTGAAGACTTGCTTCTGAAGCAACTTACTCCCCATACTTTACCATAGTCCCCACTGTGAGACTTAAACATAGTTCAATGATCTCAAACAGCATTAAAGACATGCAGTTATCAGTTGGGATCCTGGTCCCCATCCAGAGATGGGACAAAACCATTTGGGGTACCATCCCACAGTGAATTTGTGCTCCCATGGCAAAGTGGGTGGAATGGGCCCTTCCATTGGTTGCACCCTTGGTGGCAGTTGCAGATAAAAAAGGAGGAGCAAATGCCAAATGTTTGGTCCCAAATGATCTTCCGTATTTGAATATTTGAATGCGGCTAGTATGCCCCTGCTTAGCACACCACCCCCATGCTTAACACAGTACTCCATTACAACAGCTAATTTCTAGTGCATGGACACCAACAAGAGACAATCTGTCTTTTAGACAGTGGCAGCTAGTGGACTTCTTAATTTTTTTTTTATAAATTTTCTTTTCTTTTAAATAACAGTATAAACATACATATAAACTTTTAGCTACAATTATAAACATAAACTCCTTTAACTTGTCGGTTCAGGTAAGTATTATATTTTGACATTGTCATGGGTTGGAGGTCTGCACCCCCACTTTACCAGGTTTGAGTGACTCAGTTTCCTTTGCATACAGCCCACTTGAATCAGTTTTTCTCTCTGGCCAATTCAAGCCTGCCACAGGGACAACCCCTTTGTCACCCAAGGGCCCGATCCTTCCCATTTACAGACTGTTTCTCTCTAGGTTCGCAACAGCTTGAAAACCCTTGTTGCTCACTTGTGTTCCAATGTTAGACACAGACACTTCTTCATAAAGATAAGAAGTTAGTTTATTGATTACACAAGCAAGATAATTGATACAGAGTGGTACTAAAAATCAAAGGTAAATATAACGCATTCCTGATCTATACTGGTTGAGTTCCTAAATAAGGATCTTACCCTACGAAGGTCCATAAGTTCTGGTTCCTCAGTAATAGGTGTAGAATGACTGGGCACTGATCTCTTAGTTGGTAGAAAGCAAAATCATGCCTCTCAGTCCATGGTTCGGCTCAGCCCTCCTGGCTGCAAGTGGTTGAGTGAGTTCCCGATAGACTCTCTACCCTCTGGGGTACAACTCCTTATATCCCCAGGAGGAAACCCCTTGTATCTTCTCGAGGCTTCTAGAATTCTTTTTGTTCTCTCTAACAGCTTTCTGTGTCTCTTGCAAGTAGGCAATGGCTGCCTGCATTAGCATTTTAAATGTCTCTGGCCATCCATCTGGGTCAAATCCACAAACTGTCTTTCCATTTCCTGGAGCTTGGCCAAGTGTCACAGTCTTGATTTGAGTTTTACAGTTCTTAATTATAACATTACATACATGTGGAACCTTTTGCTTTACATATTTACGAGACTTGTAGTCTACATGTAGGCCAGTATCACACGTGTATGACCCTATGTTCCCCCGTGACAGCCCTCCTGTAAGACAGCATGTGCAGTGGACATGTCAGAGTCCCATAACATGCTTAGACTGGTGTGTCCTACCGGTGTGTGTAGGGGTATGCAACCTTGCCACCTTATTTCCATGTGTTGCAATCCTATTAAAGTTAGACCTTTGGTTTTCCAAACTCTCTGTCAGCCCTGTGGGGCTATCATGGTCACGTGTTTTCCACCATGTCATAGTGGAGTGATCCTCAGGATTCAGTGTTTCTGGGTACACTGTCTTGTAGGGGTATACCCTGAGGTGTCTATGTCCCTCTGCCCCGTGTTGCATGTGGGGTTCCTGTGGCCCATACCCTTCAAGGTACATCAGTAGGTGTTTTAATAAGACTGTGACAAATGGTTGGGAATGCCATGTTAACAACCTTTGTTCCCCAGTTACAAACTTTGGTCATGTTTTCAAGTTATCTGGCAGCCTGTTTCTCATTGGCTGTATGTCTGTTCCCCATGTTATAACTTCTTATTATTAGAAGACAAAAGAGGGAGTGTGGTGTAAGTGTGGTACTTTTAACACTACTGAGCACCCCCCCTTGTGTTGTCTGTGTAACTCTGCATTTGAAAACCCTTTTCATCAGCATCAATGCTGTAATTCCCAGTGGGTAGACTGTGGTCCTTTGGCATTTGCATTTCCCCCATGGTTTTGATGCTGTGTGTGAATGTCTTTGCATTCAAATCAATCACTGAGCCAAAAACTGCTTCTGTGATGGGGCTATTGTCAGCAGTCTTTCTTGTGCCCTGCCCCCAAGTTCTGTTTGTACCTCCAGGATCCCCATGGTCCATATAACCATGTATTTCTCCTTCTTGGGAGTCTGACTTTGTGACATGAGTGTGAGAACCCCCAAGTGTCTCCTCAGACCCCCCCACCCAAAACTCTTGAGGATTCAGTTTACCAAGTGCAGCGGCTTGACCCTGGACACTCTTAACCATTTCCTCCCCTCCAGTCTCTACTTCAGCAGCGTTTCCCTGCTCCTTCTTAGGTAAGGCAGAGGTGCACAGTTCACTCTTAGACTGATGCTCCTGCCCCTTTAGGACTACAGGGTGTTGCATTTCTATTCCTGGGGAAGAGACACCCCTCGTTTCCCCCTCCATCCCGGGAAAGGCTTCTTGCCTCTTCCTGTCTTCTCTTAAGGTGGAATCCTCCACCTCCCGGCTTGCCTGTAACCCCTTGGGCTCAGTTAGCTGCTTCCCCCCCTTCTCTTAAGGTAGGACAACAAACCTCCAGGCCATCCTGCAACCCCCTGGGTTGAGTGTGGGCGTCTGCAGCCTCTCACTCTTCCCTCTGTGGTGGTTACTTGGTTTGATTCTGCAGGATTTGGTTCCTCCTGTGTAAGGTGGGGTGCCAAGTCCTGGGCTTCAGAATCAGGTTGACCCATTGGCTTCACTCCCTTCAGTTCCCCATGTGAGGCAGGGACATGCAGTTCACTCCCCGAGTCTTGTCCTCCCCTTCCTTCTGGCTGGTTTGGGGACTCCTCTTTGGGGTTTTCCTGCCCCTGAGTGGAGTTCACAGGTTGGGGTGCAGGATCTGTAAGGCTGATAGAGCCTTCCTGTAACCCCTCCCCTCCACTAGGGTTGTTCTCTGTCTCCCCATGTTCCAGGGGTAGAGGTTCAACTTGTTTAGGGCTCTCTGAGTCTTGTTGCCCCTCACCCTCCCTTCCCAAGTTGTTATCTGGCTCCCCATGTTCCAGGGATTGGGCTTTTTCCACCCTCCCATCCAACATCCATCATGTGCAGCCCCTCCTCTCTTTGCTTCACTGGCTTCCCCTTCCTGAACGAATCCTGCACAAGCTCCTAGTCTTCACCTATAAAGCTCTTCACAACCTTGCTCCCCCCTACCTCTCTGCACTTATCGCCCTCCATACTCCAGCCCGTGCACTTCGCTCCTCCTCTGTCCCTTCTCTCACCCTTCCACGCCTTCCCTGCTCCCCTAAGCGCCTTCGTCCCTTCTCACTTGCTGCCCCCCATGCCTGGAACTCCCTCCCTGTCCACATCCGCCTTGCCCCCTCCCTTCATACCTTCAAATCTCTCCTTAAAACTCACCTCTTTCGCTCTGCTCTGTCTGACTCTTTATCCTGCTGAGCCACTATTCCTATACCTACGATCGGTTTACCCTTATCCTTGCAACATGGACCTGCCTGCTGTCATTCTCATCGTAACCAAGCCAAGTACGTGCACTTGAGACCTCGCATCTTCATGAATGTTAGACCCCTTGTCTCTCCCTCTGTTCCCCTTCCTAAGTCTCTCCCCCAGCTCCTGTCTCTCAGATTGTAAGCCCTAGGGGCAGGGACCGTGTCTATTTTATTACTTTGTAAAGTGCCAGGTACACTGCTGGTGCTATATAAATGTTTGTTAATAATAATAATAATAATAATAATAATTAATTAATTTACAGCATTCTCCAACAACATTTCATTTTCTGCCTTTCTGGGGAGTACAGCCACATGGATGGATACCTTTGAGCCCTCCCATTGTAAATCTACAGTTGCTGTGGGCAAAATATTCTTGATTCCCATTGCCAGGGATACCACAACCTTTCTATGAGTGTTTATTTTATCTTTTGGGATCAAGTCCTCCCGTATCATAACCATGTGTGCCCCATTGTCCAATCTCCCGACACAGTTTACCCCATTTGCCTTAGCAGGTTTACATAGCAACTGATCCCCTATGGGTGGGTTAGGGATAATCCAGCAATCATCAACACCTCTGGGGATGGATTGGACTACAGACACAAAATTCGCACTGACAGTCCCAACAATCTTGTCAGACTCCTCTTTAGGGCCATGAAACTCCCTTTTTGGGGGGCATCTCGTACGATATGCCCTGTTTGCTTACAGTTAAAGCACTACTTTGAATCATTATTAGAGGATTGGGAGGTGTATGTTCTTTGGAGTCTGGGTGATCCCTGTCTCCTCCACCCCCATTCTTGTTTGGTTTCTTCTGGGTCAAGTTTCCTTGTTCAGATTGTGGATTTTTGTACCCATTCTGATTCTGGTAAAACCCTTGCTTGGATTTTTCCCCATTATTTGGTTTCTTTTCCCCATAAGCTAAGATAGCATTTTCGGTGAATGCATCAGCCCTTGTCTCTGCCTCTTTGAGATTTGTGATCTCCTTATTCAGCAGGTGTGCCTTTAAATTCGGGCTACACAAAATATAGAACTGTTTGAGCAATACAGAGTTAATTATTTGTTCCTTAGTGGCATTCCCACATGCATCTAACCATTTCACCCCATATTGTTTCAACATATTACAAACATCTGAATATGACATACCCTCTGCTTTCTTGAAGCTGCGTAATTTTTGGCAAAAAGTTTCTGGAGTAATCCTGTAAGCCTCAAGAACTGCCTTTTTGAAAGCATCAAAAGTGAGCACTGGATTCTCCTCCATTTTTGTGTTGTAGACCTCTTTTGCTTTCACTGGGAGTTTAGGTAACACTAATTTGAGCCACATTTTGCTGGGGATCTGTTCTTGATGAAACACACAATGCACGGTTGTGAAGTAATAATCTATGCATTGATTGTCATCGTATAGTGGAATCAATGGAGCGTAGTCCTGAATTCTGCCTCCAGCGTTGTTTCCCGTGTTGCCTACTGGAGGGAGTTGAGGGTTCATTCCTAGGGCTGCCTGTGTCTTCAGGATTTCAATTTGGTGCTGTGTCTCTCTTTCTTTTCCTTGTCTTTGTTTTTCATTCTCCTCCTGTTTCATTCTCTTCAATCTGAGCTCATTTTCCATACTTAGTCTGGCTATCTCGAGTTCAGGGTTTGAGCCTTGTCCCCCTGGTTGCCTGTCAGTTGGAAGGGGGTTTTGAGGCACGTTTGGCAGCGCATCTCTGTCTACTGGTTGCTGGTAGGATGGAGAGGGGTTTGTAGGGGGATTTGCTGCCCCCGCTCCATTCCCACCCGTTCCATTCAAGCTCATCTCAAATTCTCGTATCAGCTGCTTCAGTTGCTGTTTAGTTTTTCCTTCTGCTTTGAAAACTCTCTTTTGGGCTTCCCTGCTCAGCTCTGACCTCAGGTGGTGAAAGTGCTTTGGGAGCCCTATTTTTTTTACTGTCCCTGACCCGAAATTAAAACTAAAACAACAAACTCAGCATACTCTGTTCAAGGATCTGCTTATTCCACTCTCAGAGCTGAGTTCCAGACTGTCACTGGTGCTCTCAGTCTCTGCCGGTATGGGATTTACAACCCTCAGAGGATTCCCCTCTATTTTCTACACATTGGTTCACAAACTGAGCTTAACCCTTCTCGCTGGGCGCCAATGTCATGGGTTGGAGGTCCTCACTCCCACTTTACCGGGTTTGAGTGACTCAGTTTCCCTCGCGTACATCCCACTTGAATCAGTTTTTCTCTCTGGCCAATTCAAGCCTGCCGCAGGGACAACCCCTTTGTCACCCAAGGGCCCAATCCTTCCCATTTACAGACTCTTTAATCTCTGGGTTTGCAAGAGCTTGAGAGCCCTTGTTGCTCACTTGTGTTCCAACCTTAGACACAGACGTTTCTTCATAAAGATAAGAAGTTAGTTTATTGATTACACAAACAAGATAATTGATACAGAGTGGTACTAGAAATCAAGGGTAAATATAACGCATTCCTGATGAGTACAGGAGTACAGGAGGTGCTGCCACTGCTGCAAGGTTTGTAAACCTTTTTTTTACTTTGAGGACACAAGTGAGCAACAAGAGTTCTCAAGCTCTTGTGAACCCAGAGATAAAGAGTCTGTAAACGGGAAGGATCGGACCCTTGGGTGACAAAGGGGTTGTCCCTGCGGCAGGCTTGAATCGACCAGAGAGGAAAACTGATTCAAGTGGGCTGTACGCGAGGAAAACTGAGGCATTCAAGGGCCCGATCCTTCCCGTTTACAGACTCTTTAATCTCTGGGTTCAGAAGAGCTTGAGAACTCTTGTTGCTCACTTGTGTTCCAATGTTAGACACAGACACTTCTTCATAAAGATAAGAAGTCAGTTTATTGATTACATAAGTGAGATTGTTGATACAGAGTGGTTACTAGAAATCAAAGGTAAATATAATGCATTCCTAATGTATACTGGTTGCATTCCTAAATAAGGATCTTACTCTACAAAGGTCCATAAGTTCTTCTCAGTCCTTGATGTAAGCGACTGGGTCTTCAGTCTTAGAGTTGCTAGAAAGGAAAGTCCTGGCTCTCTGTTCATGGTTCAGCTCAGCCCTCCTGGCTGCAAGATGTTGACTGAGTTCCCGATAGTCCCCCCTCCCCTCTGGGGTACAACTCCTTATATCCCCAGGAGGAAACTCCTCGCATCTCCTCAAGGCTTCTAGAATTCCTTTTGTTCTCTTTATCAGCTTTCTGTGTCTCTTGCACGTAGGCAATTGCTGCCTGCATTAGCATTTTAAATGTCTCTGGCCATCCGTCTGGGGCAAATCCACAAACTGTCTTTCCATTTCCTGGAGCTTGGTCAAGTGTCACAGTCTTGATTTGAGTTTTACAGATCTTAATTGTAACATTACATACATGTGAAAACTTTTGCTTTACATATTTACTCGACTTGTAGTATACATGTAGGCCAGTATCACGCGTGTGTGACCCTATGTTCCTCAGTGACAGACATTTCTTTTGCTCTGCATATAATAATCGAATAAGTATGCTCTTTGGTCTTCTGGCAGGTTTGACTTAGTCATGACACATACACAGGGAAACTATTTTGCTGCATATGCCTCCTTTTTGTCCAATAAGTTCGCTGCTATCTTTTCCATGGTGAGATGGTACCATAGTCTGTTCATCCACTCGCCTTCTGATATCTCTTTGGTGTCTTTCCAATGTAAGGCGATGATTTTCTTTGCTGCTTGGAGGAAGATTGAGCAGGATTCTTGGTGTCTCTGCAACATCCACACCACTGGAAAAAGGCCCAGCAGAGTCACCTCTGGTTTATAAGGTATTATGAGTTTAGTCATCTCCTCCATTTTTTCCCATACCCCTCTCCATAGGGTTTGAACCCGATCGCAGTCCCACCAACAGTGTTTCTGCGTCCCTGCTCCCCACATCCCCTCCAGCATAGTCCTCTTCCCCTCTCTTCTGCATGCCTAAATTGCATTGGAGTCAAGAAGAATCTGGTTGTCAGTTTAACTTGCCATTCCTTAATTTCTAGTGAGTGTGCACTGTTATGCATATAGTCAATGATCTCTGGTTTTTCCTTTTCTGTGATTTCTATTTCTAATTCCTCCTTCCATTTTTGCATGTATTTAATGTGTTTAGGTTACCATATATCCTTTAAGGTTCTGTATATACATGATAGTCTCCCTTTTATGGTGGGTGCTCGAAAAGCACCTTCTCTATTGTGGTGGGGTTTCTTGTGTATTGTTCCTTTTTGCCCTTGTTATTCACTGCATGTTTAAGTTGCAAGTATTCAAATGAATTTATTCTTGCTTCTATTTTTTTCTCCATTACTTCTTTACTAATTATTTCCTTGTCTTTTATTATATGGCTAATTTTCACTAACCCTTTCTCTTTCAATTTTTTCCTCAAGGTCTGAGCCTGCTGCTGTGTTTGGAGACATAACAAGTCTATAGGCGAGTATGGGAATTGGTTTTGGTTTATTTTAATTTTTTTTATTATGCTCTGCCAGGTCATCCATGTAACCCACACAAAGGGGTGGTCCTGCCATGTTCTTTTATTCAGGGAACCTTCATCCACTATTATATATTTTAGTTTATGTGTAGTCAGGGCATACTGTTCTATTTCTAACCATTTTATTTCCTCTGGTTGGTAGTACCAACTATTCAGTGCTCCCAGTGCTGCTGCCTTATGGTAGAGGCACAGGTCAGGGAGGTTTATGCTCCCTTTTCCTTAGATCTCATCAGTGTTTGTTTGTTGACTCTCCGTTTGTTCTCTTTCCAGATTATTTCTTTCATTAGCTTGTCACACTCTTTAAATAAATGGTCTGGGAGTTGGATGGGTAGTGCTAACATTTTGTATATAATTTTAGGCAGCAATATCATTTAAAACAAACTCACTCTTCCCAGCCATGAGCAGGGTAGATCCTTCCAATACGCTGCTTCTTTACTTAATTGTTGAGGGAGGTTCAGGAAATTTTCCTTATATATCTGATTTAATTGTTTAGGTATTTTCACCTCCAAGTACTGTACTGCCTTCTCTTCCTCTGGGTAGGGAAGTGCTGCCTTAATGTCCAGCCTTTGGTTATTTTCAGATGTGACGGGGTCAATTGGCCCTGTCATGAAACCAATCTGTTGATCCCCCACCAGGGCCACCGTGTTACAGCCCAACAGACGTGCCGGGGGTCCTGGCGGGGAATCGGGGAGGGGGCGGGGCCGCGCGGCACAACGTGTGGCTGCACGACCCCGCCCCCCCATGCTCCCCT
>QEPC01008723.1:552204-574839 GCA_003113815.1 Sphenodon punctatus
ACCAACCACGCCCCTCCGACTGTCCCCACAGACATGGAAAATGGCCTGGGCGGACGATCCCCCAGAGGATACCGGGCCTGCGCGGCTGGAGGCGCCGCCGGAAGAGGAGGAGGAGGTGGAGGAGGTGGAGGATGACCGGCCGTGGGGACCCTGGAGGAAGCCCTACCGCCAAGGGGACCAGGGGTCCTCCTGGAGACCAGGGACTTTATCCAGATATGGGGGACCCTGGAGTACCAGCTGGAGCTCGCCCTCAACCAGCAAAATGAGCATGTCTACCAGGACATCATGCGGGACATGGAGGCAGTGGGGCATCAGCGCACAGCGGCACAGTGCCGCTCAAAGGCCAAGGAACTCAAGAGGGGGTACAAGGCCATCCGGGACAACAATAAGCACTCAGGACACGTGACCCAGACCGCCCCCTTCTACGAGGCCCTGGACCACATCTTCCATATGAAGGGATCCATAGTTGCCCCATGGCTTGTGGGCAGCACAGTGGTCCAGGGCAGGGAAAGGGCTGAGGTACCCCCTCACCTCACCCCCTTCCCGGTAGACACAAGCTCCGGGACCCAGGACCCCCAGGATGAGTGCCCAGCGCCCTCCGGCACTGGCATGGCCCCCCCCCCGGCAGCAGCCCTGAGAGCACACAACCCCGGGCTGGCCCAGCAGAGTCCGAGGCCGGCACCCTCACCACCCTCAGCCAGTGGTCCCAGGGGGAGCACTCCCGCATTGAGGGGCTGGCCTCCGAGGGATCCGCGACTGACATTGAGGGTAAGCACCTGACCCGGAGAGGGGGTGGGGGGCAATGACCAGGGGGGCATGGTCCATGGGGGAGGGGTCACCCCAGCCCGCACCCCAACCCCCCCAAGGTGGGAGGGGGCCCGTTTGCAGGTTCCCCACACACCCACCCTGCGCCCACACTCCTTCCCTCCCTCAGCTGCAGGACACGGCACGCCCCGGGAGGGGCTTGAGGACATGGAGCCACCAGCTGCCGAAGAGCCCAGCCAGCAGGTGCATGATGCAGGTGAGGCGGCCGGGACAGGATGGAGGGCACCCCAGGGTGCAGGGAGGGGGTCACAAGGCGGAGTGGATGGGGGGGCAGAGCCAGGGGCCTGGGGAGGGCCCGCGAGGGATGTCCGGGGGCATGTGGGGCCCCAGCCCCATCAGGGGAAGGCCTCAGGGGCAGGCTCGCACTCACCCTCTCGCTCCCACAGGGCAACCCCGCCAGCCGGTGACCCCAGGGCCCGTGGCCCCAACGCAACACATGCGGGAGTACCCGGCACGAATCCGCAGGTGGAGGGAAGAGCAGGCACAGGAGATCATGCAAAATGCCATGGAACAGGGGGAGAGGATGATCGAGGCCATGGCCGGCATGGAGGTGGCCGTTGAGTGGTCCCTGGAGTGGGCTGAGGTGAGGGATCGGAGGCTCGAGGCCGAGGTGCGCCTGGAGCGGCACCGGGAGTTCAGGGACCACAGCAGGCAGGAGGAGCTGCTCGGGGGCCTCAGGCAGGACATACAAGCCATGGTGCGGGAGCGCGCCCTCAAGATGGACAGGTCCCATGAGATCGAGACCTCCCTGCTCCTGCACACCAGCACCATGTGTGCCTATGTGACGGCAGGTGCACCCCCGGGCACCCTGCCTGCCCAGGTCCCGGTGCCAGGACCCTCGGAGGCCCCGCCCCCTGTCCAGGTGCCCCAGCTTCCCCCACCCCTACAGGGGCTCCGCATCCACCTCCAGGTGCCCCCGGCACTCTGGAGGGTGCAGCCCCCCCAGGGGCCACCCAGGGCCCCAGCCACCCTCTTCCCATCACTGCCCTCCCCCCTGCTGGACCAGGAGGTGGCTCAGGACACTGCAGGGCACACGGACAGTGGGTGGGAGGAGAGCTCCCAGAGCTCAGTGGTCCCCAGCGGGTGCCCACGGGGATGCCCCAGGAAGCGAGGGGGGATAGGGGGAAGGGGGGGAGGGGGAGGGCAACATGATGGGGGGCACTGTGGGGGAGAGGGCAACACACGGGTGAGGGACCGGGTGATTGTGTGCACATGGGGTAAATATAGGCAGGTGTCAATATGGCGGCTCACGCTCCCATTTGTGGGGGACCCCGGTGGGGGCCCAGAGTGCAGGGGTATGGCCACGGATCTGCAGGTGTGCCCCCTGGCAGGGGGGCTCTGTTACACCTGGGCCCCCGGGTGATATGGCTCACCAGGGCAGTCTGGATCCATTTGGCGTATCGGTACTCCAGGGGGTTCTCTGCATTCACGTAGAGGGGCATGGGACTGGGGGGCCGGTGGGGCTCGGGGTAGTCCAGGTCCACCCCCTTGGTTTCACAGACATTGTGCAGCATGCAGCAGGCAGTAATCACCAGGGCCGAGGTCGAGACGGTGTAATCCAGGTGCCCAGCTACACTCCTCCAGCACTACTTGAGGGCCCCGAAGGCACGCTCCACCACGGTCCGGCTGGAAGACAGGCGAGTATTGAATAGGACCTCCGCGGGGCTGCTCGGTACAGGGAACACCTTCATCAACCAGCGGGTGAGGGGGTAGGCGGGGTCCCCCAGGATACAGGGGGGCATCGGGACCCCCTCGATCCACCTCATGCCCATGTCCGCGAAGTCCCCCCGGAACATCAGGGCATAGAAGGGGGAGGTGGTCATGATACTGGCATCGTGACTGCGGCCTGAGTTGCCCGTGTAAATGTCTATGAACGGGCCCCGGTGGTCCACCACCCCCTGCAGGTGCAGGGAGTAGTAACCGTGACAGTTCACGTACTCCAGGGCCTCCCCGGTGGCCGGGTGGAGGATCTCGATGTGGGTTCCGTCCATGGCTCCCATGCAGTTGGGGAAACCTCCGGTCACGAAGCCCGCCATCACGGCCCCCTGGTCCACGAGCTGGATCGTTCTGTCCAGGAGCACACCCTCCACCACCTCGCACACATCCCACACGATGCAGGCGACAGTGATGACCCCCACCCCGAAGTGCTGGGAAGCCGACCGGCAGGAGTCGGGGGTAGCGAGGGCCCAGACCCCTATGGCCACCCGCTGGACCATGGGGATGGGGTCCTGCATGGAGGTGTGCTCCCACTCCAGCCAGGGTGTGAGGAGATCCACCAAGCAGAGCAGGGTGGCCTTGCTCATTCTGAAGTGGGCCCTCCAGTCCTGCTCTTCCCAGTGGGCCATCTCCCTCGCCCACCACGCCTGTGGACGCTCGGCGACCCACAGGGATCTGGCTATGGGCATGGCGAGAAGGGCTGCCCTGTGCAGGGTCTCCCTTGCCCAGAGGAGGCGCCGGGCAGCGCAACAGAGCAGGGCAGGCCGGGTGTGGCCCCGGCTCACGGCCTGCCAATCCGCCCCAGAGACGCGCAGTGCTCTGAGGCGCGCCTGGGCTCTCCGGTGTCTGTGTTGGGCCCGGAAGCCCCATGCTGCTGCTTGGGTCTGGGAAACCAGCACCCGGGCGGCCAGTTGCACCTCCGCGGTCAGGAGGCACAGCTGCTCGGTGTGGTCATGAAACCACTCAGCTGCGAGCGCAAGGAACATCCAATAGGCTGCTGCCCTGTCGCGCTCCATGGTGGTGGGCCCCGGGGGGGGTGCGCTTTTATACAGTGCCTGTGAAGGCAGGGCTGTGCAGGGGGCGGGCCCCTACCCGGGCACGGGCCTCCCCAGGGGGAGCCGAGGCATGGGTGCATGCCATTGGGTGCACCGGCAGGGGGGCCACCTGGCCTCGCTCCTCCACGGGTGCGCGGTTCTGCACGCTCCCAGGACAGCTGCATTCCATCAGCCCGCTGCACTTCCGGCCCAGCCCCCCTCCCCCCACTGTTTGCTGCAGGATGACCTTGAAGGTGCGATTAGCCGGCCAGGGAGCTCGCTGTTGTGTTGTGCAGCTGGGCCAGGTCCACGCCCCACGCCTTGCTCTGTTGTGCTACATTGTTGCAGTTCGCTGCCGCCTTCCCTGTACTCGGGACCCCTCGGTGCCCCTCCCGGCCCTGGAGGGTGTTTTTGCCACCAGGGCTCTGTGTCATTCTCCCTGTGGTGCTGGACCATGGCTGCCTGACCATCCACAGGGCTCCCGCTCCCCTGCCCCCCTGGGGCCCCCCATATCTGGAACTTCCGCGAGACCATGTTGCTGTGTGACCTGTGGCATACCCCGGCCATGCAGCTTCTCCTGGGCACCCCGGGCAGCCATGGGGGCGCCTATGAGAGCATAAGCTCTGGTCTCCGTTACTTCAGCTATGAGGTGAGCGCTCGAGATTGTCGGCTGCATACAGAGGCCCTGCAGCTGGTTCGGTTCCCGGAGGGTTGCATCACTGACCCACGGTGCTTCTATGTTCCCTGGAGTGGGGCAAGACCGTGCCAGCACTGGTGGTGTGCGGTTTGAGTGCCTTCATGGAGTGCCTTGCTGAGGGAGGGCCTGCCTTGGCCGTGACCTACTTTTCCTGTGTTCACGGGGCGCGTGGGTACCAGCGCACCCGTGGGGCAGTGTACCACCGGCTGCTGGAGCTGGGACATCTTCCGTGGCCCCCTTCTGCTGCCTGCTGTGTGCCGGAGCCTACCGCCGTGGAGCTGTCGGCCCTGCTGGGGGTGTGAGCCCATGTGGACGTGCAGCTGGCTCTCACCATGCCTAATCCCTTAGAGGCGTACTACCTGATCGCGCACCACATGTCCTTGCAGGGGTACCACCAGGGCTTGCTCCATTGGCCCCACCTGGTTCACCGGGCAGGGCACGTGGGCCCCGGGCCCACTGTGGCCCCCAGTGGCAGCCTGTGACCCTCTGTGCTCCCCCCAGCCCCCCGGTGTTTTGCTCCCGTGTGGGGCCCCGCCCCAGTCCGGGGGGCCAGTCCCAGAAGCCTGCTCCCGCCCTGATGTCTCCGCTGTGGTGTGCACCTGCCTGCTTCATGGGCCAGTGCTGCCCCTGCCTGCCGCCTGGGGCCCCCTCTGGTTGCCATTCCGAGTGCCTGGGTGGCCTGTCTGACCCGCCCATGTCCAGCTGCCTGTCCGCATCCGCAGGCGCTGCCACCTGCTTCCCCCCCAATCGGTTGTGCTTGTGTGACCTGGGGGTTGGGCCCCCCCGGACTGGGCCATGGTGCTTCCCGGGGGGGGATTCATGTCGTTGGACCTGGAGCACCTCTCTGCTTGTCCTGGCTGCCCTGCCTGTGGCCCTCTGTGACTGTGGGGCCCGTGTTCCCCTCCTGGACCACCTCCTCTGGGCTGCCTGTGCCTTGCGGGCCCCCACCATGCCTTTGTCCTGGGGTCCTGGTCCCCCCCCTTTCCGAGACTGCCTGTGTTGCTGTGAGGGCGCCTATATGGACTGTGGTGCTGTGGGGGTGGGGGTTTCCAGCAGCCTGTGTCGTGCCCTGCCCCTTTGCGGTGGTCCCCCTCTTCCATGTCCCCCCCTGCTCCCGTTGTCCCTTGTGCTATGTCCGGGCACCCCTGCCCCCCCCTTCCCGACCTTTCCCTTGGGTGGGTGCTCCCGCGTCTGCTTGTGTGTGTGCCCGTGCGTGTGGTCCTGCTGTGTGTTGCGCTGTGGGACCCCTGTGTGTGTGTGTGCGCGCCTGCTGAGTGCGGTACCTGTCGGCCACTTCTCCCTCTTCCCCCCTTCCTTCCCGTTTCCCTTGTGTGGGTGTTCCCTTGTGTGCCTTTTTGCTTCGTTTGCCCTCAGGCGGCCATGTCTGTGTCCCGCCCCTGCCCAGTGTCTTCTGGGAGTTCTGAACACGCCCGGGGATCGGCGTCACGTCTGTTGCACTGCCCCGAGCCGTGATGTGTCGGCCCGATTCCCGGCCATGGTCCTGGTCCCGTCATGTCTGTTTGGGCCTTTTTTTGGCCCCGTGGTGTGGTTGTTTCCTTCACCCCTGCCGGGAATCCACTGTGGTGAACCGCCCACCCGTAACTTCTGAAATCACCCAAAGTTGTGGCAATGGTGGTGCCGTTCAGACCAGAAACAGCCCTGTTGGGCTTATACCCCAATACAAAATGCATGGATATTTGCCAGAACTCGTGTAAAATCATTTTTTTAGTAGCTATAAATATCATAGCTAGGCACTGGCGATCGTTGGAGGACCTCACCATGAACGAGCTGCTCCACAGAATCTGGTATATGCATAGAATGGAAGAGTTCCATGTGGATCTCCACAATAAGAAGCAAGATTTTGAAACCATCTGGGCACCAATCAGAAAAGCCTTGGATAATTCAAATGGGAACAACTAAACAAACACTAAGCAAAAATAGCTGCACAAAAAATCCTGTAGGATGAACATAATCTGATCTGTTGATACATTTTCATGACTCTGGGGGGAATCTTGTGCTTTTAGTTAAGGGTTTCTGTTTAAAGTATAACATTAAAAAATGCTGAATAGAGATTTGTTTGTTGACCAGTGTATCATTTATGGGGCTAAATTGTATGTATAAGATTGTACATGGTCGAATTTGTTGTACTTTGTTTTTATAAATAAAAGTCACATAAAAAGAAAAAAAATATGTTGTCCGTCCCCTGTCTCATGGGTATGAATCCTACTTGGTCAGGGTTAATCAATTCTCCTATAATTGCTGCCAATCTGTTCGCCAGGGCTTTAGAAAATATTTTAAAATCTACATTTAGTAGTGATATGGGCCTATAATTTTCACATTTATTGCTGGGTCTGCCTGGTTTGGGGATTAAGGTAATGTTTGCTTCATAAAATGAATGTGGCAATTTCCCTGTCTTTAAGGCTTCGTTATAGGTGTTTACTAAGTGTGGGCTCACCAATTCTGTTGTTTTCTTGTAAAACTCTGCTGACAGGCCATCCGGTCCTGCTGCCTTGTTATTTGCTAAGCTCTTAATTACTTCAGCAATTTCTTTTTTCTGGAGGGGGCTATTCAGATATTTAATTTGCTCTGTATTCAATTTGGGTAGTTTGTATCTATTTAAAAATTCTGTTATTTTTTTAGGGTCTGGATTTGAAGCGGAATACAGTGCCTGATAGTACTTGAAGAACTCCTGCTGAATTGCCTCATCTTTTACTATCTTGGTTCCATTTGCTAGCTGAATAGAAACAATGGGTGATTTCAGACATTACGTTTTTGGCATTCACCACAGTCAACCGCGGTCAAACGTGGGCGGTGGTGAAAGACCCTTGCACATCTGTTGGCCCGCATCCAGATGTTCACCACAGTCTAAAACAGGCCAGGGTGAACCTAACCACACTTCGTGAGGTCGGGGCGGGAGGAAGTTGAGAAGTGTGGTGAATGCTCACCACAGCTGAGGTGAATGAAAAGTAACATCTGAAGGGAAAACCCCGGCCGCGGTGGAAGGAAATGACCACAAGCCATGGTGATGGCACGTGGCATCACTGCTAGGCAACTGACAACAAGCGGCACATGGAGGGAGATTTAAAGGGCAGGCAGCAATAGGGGAATGTGGCGGAGTAGTCGATGGAGAGAAGGATGGAGGAAACTGAGCAGAGAATGGAGTGAGAAAGTGAGGAGGAGGTGCAGCAGCAGCAGAAGGAGTGGGAACCCGGCCCAGCGGGGCACACCCAGCAGCACACGGGACCACCTGGGAAGAAGGTAGGGGGCAGCTGGGAGCAGGTGGGTTGGAGTAGGGGAGAGGAGGGGCTAGGGAGGGAGGGACCACAGCCTACAGGAGCCCACCCAACAGCCCCCATCGTTCCCCCAAAGAGACCAGCAAGAGGGCACACACCTCGGAGGAAGCCAAGGCCAGAGGGAGCCTGGGCCAGGTGGGGGCAGCCACAGAGGAGGAAGAGGCAGCACAGGGGCAGGCACCAGGCAGCAGTACCAAAGGGGGGGTCAGCGGGGGTTCCAGGAGACCCACAACCTCATAGCCATCTGGGTGACACCCGATTTTCAGGGTGAGCTGGCAGTCAACGCCAGGAATGAACAGGTGTTCACCCAGATAGCCACGGAGATGGGGGAGGCCGGATATGACTGAACACCCACACAGTGCTGTACAAAAATAAAAGAACTGAAAATCGGGTTCGAGGACATAGTGGATGTGGCAGAAGCTTCCAGGAGCATCCCTACCCTTTCCATGTGACCTTCACTGACGCTCTGGCTTCCAGGTTGACTAGGCCTGATTTCGCAACCGGCCGCATGGCAGGATTTCACAATACCAGGGGAAGGGATCTACAGCCAGCATGGCTGGAGGGGTCATCCCCTGATTGGACTAGATACAGCCAGGTAAACCCCAAGCACCAATCACGAATGGGGGATAGTGGGTTTTTAAAAAGAAAGACACACCTCTCAGGGGGAGTCTTCCATCTTGCCTTCTGTTTGCTCTGGACACTGACCTTGTGCTATGGAGCTAAGGGAATGGTTCCTGGCCTGTTTGGACTAAACCGAACCTAAGGGCTGAACCCCTTTGCTGCAAGGCAAAGGTGCACCTGAAGCTGTGAGTAACTGAATGTTACATCCGAGGGACCAGTTTAGGCTAGATGCTACTAAAAAGGCCACTGTGCCTAAACTGTTCTGATCAATTTCTTTTACTCAAGGATTCAAAGTACCTCACATGGTTGGTTAACCTGTGATGCTGGGTTTAAAATACCATTAAAGTAATATTCCTTTTTCTTGATCTAAAAGATCTGTGCGTGTTTGTGTGTTAGCAAATACGCCTCTGTACGCTCAGGCGGCAGAAATTGGGAACTGTTTTATACTGACTTGCGCGCCTGGCTGTTTAAATCAGCAGAAGAGGTCTCATTCTCCCCAGAGGGATAAGACTGGAAATTTAAGTAAATACTCTGGGTGGTGGCAGTGGGAAGAGACCAGATAATAAGTGGGTAACGGGGTGCTGGGAGGCTGGGGTGAACCCCAGTGGGCTCTGTTACGCCACAGTGGACAACAACCGGCGCTCTGGGTGGGCGACACGTGCCTCCCCCTACAAGGACGCACTGAGCTGGGTACTGCACAGCAAGGACTCCATAGTGGCCCGGCACCTGGTAGGAGGGGACGCCCAGTAGGAGCGGCCCGTGGAGGAGGAGCCCCCCTTGCAGCCAGAGATCCCCGAGCAAGCCCCGGCACAGGGCGCCGACACTACGGAGGAGATGCCAGGGACCTCGGGCACACGCAGCCAACGCACCCCCATCCCTACCTCCGGAGAGGGCACACACACCCCAGCGGACTTCAAGGAGGTGGAGGAGGAGACTGTCACCCTGACCCTCACGGTCTGCCAACCTGGAGACCAGGCAGACAGCAGCCCCAGCAACCGCCCAGCCTCAGAGGGAACAGACATCAAGGGAGCAGGTAAGGGCAGGGCACACGCACGGACCCCAAGGGGAGGCGGGGCCAAGGCGGTGGAAGGGGATGGGAGCCGCCCATCCCCCACAGCCCCAAAGGCAGGGATGGGGCATGGGCAGAGGGAGTGGCACAGGAGGCGGGTGGTGCCCATGCTGGGGGGAGGAGCGTGCAGAGCACAGAGATGGGAGGGGGGGCTGGGGAACGGCACCCCACATGAGGACCTGACCCCTATATTGCTCCACAGAGCCACATCAAGCACGGGAAGGCCATGGCCGGGGGCCGCCACTTCCGCCGGTCCAGAGGATGCGAGAGCACTGAGTGCAGGCGCGCAGGTGCAGGGAGGACCTCGTGAAGGAGCTAGTGGCAACCAGCACACGCCGTCAACCGGCTGGAGGAGGGGACAATGAGGGCACTGCAACAGGTGGAGGGGGGGACCGGGTGCTATTGGTGGAGATGAGGAAGGACCAGTGGCTGCTGAGGCTGTACATGAACTGGCGACTGGTCCACTCAGACCGGCAGGACCGCCGGGCCGAGGAGCTCGGACAGAAGCTGGACCGCTCGATTGAGCAGGGCACATCTGTCCTCCTGCAGGCATGGGCCCTGAGTACCTTCATCATGGCAGCAGCCCCACCAGGTGCCGTGCCAGCGTCCGGACACGTGCTCCCTCCACCCCCACCAGCCGCACCACGGGCCCTGCCCGCGCCGCCACCCCCTCCACCCCAACAGCATCAGGGACCATGGATCCGGGGATCCATTCCCCCACATCTGCGATGCCAACAGCCGGTCCGCCAGGCCCTGCTAAGGCAGCAGGCAGCATGGGGGGGGAGGGGCAGGGGCCCCTCAGGGAAATTGGACAGGGGATAGGGGCAGGCCTTATGGTCCAGGTGGCTGACAGCACCTCATCCACCACCTCGGATGAGGGTGGGTCAGTAGCCTCGGTCATCCTGGTTGCCTGGGGGAGGGGCCATCCAAGGGGCACCAGGGGAAGGGGGAGGGGCAGGGGCAGGGCAGCATAGGGGACAGGGAAGGTAGGGTGCGCCCGGCACCACTGAGGGGGGAGGGAGGGGGGATGGGCCCAAGGGCACATGGGTGTAACGGGGCAGTGGGCAGGAATGGGGGAGCAAAATAAATGTTGGTGGCACACCTATACCTGTCTGAGTGCTTTATTTCATGCTGGTACAGGGCCACAGCAGCATCGGTGTGGCTGCAGTCATGGTGCAGGTCTGGTTGGCAGGGTCCAGGTGACAGGGGCCTCAGGGACGGGCCAGGCACTCAACATGATGAGCCAGCACTGCCCTGATGTGCTTGGCATAGCGGTGCTCGCGGGGGTTGGGTACGTCAGCATACAGCGGTACCGGGCCAGGCAGGCAGCGTTCGGGGGGGTACTCCAGAGCAGCCAAATATGTTGTGGAGGACACAGCAGGATCCAATGACAAGGGAGGAGGTCTCTACTGTATACTCCAGCCGGCCAGATAGACATCGCAAATGCTGCTTGAGGGCACCGAAGGACCTCTCGACCACGGTGTGAGCTGTGCTGAGGCGGGTGTTGTACTGTTGCTGAGCCGGGGTGATGGGCACAAGGAATGCCTTCATCAGCCATCACTTCAGGGGATATGCCGGGTCACCAATGATACATGGGGGCACCATCACTCCCTCTATCTGGGCAAACAGCGGGGAGATGGTGAGGATGCGTGCGTTGTTGCTGTGGCCCAAGTGCCCGGTGAATATGTCCATGAAGTGCCCCTGATGGTCCACCAGGCCCTGGAGTTGCAGAGAGTGGTACCCATGCTGGTTTATGTACTCAGCCACATCATCGTCTGAGGGCTGCAGGATCACTATATGGGTGCCATCGATTCCCCATGGGGAAGCCCAGGTCCCAGAAACCCACCATAATGGTGTCCTGATCAACCAGCTGGATAACGCACTCCATGAGCACCCCCTCCACAGTCTCACAGAAGGACTTCTGTGAGGCTGTGGAGGGGGTGCTCATGGAGCGCTCATGGGCTGCGGAGGGGGTGCTCATGGAGTGCACCAGGCGCCCCACAGTTGTGATCCCCACCCCAAAGTGCTGGGCAATGGACTCGCAGGAGTTCGGGGTGGCCAAGGCCCACACAGCGATGGCGACCCACTGTGGCACGGGAATGGGTTCCCTCATATCGATCCTCAGGGGCTCAAGCCACTCCCACAGGCACACTCTGCCAGGTGCATGAGGGTGTGCCTGTCCATTTGGAAGTGTCTGATCTAGGTGACATTGTCCCACCATGCCAGCACCCTCTGCCACCACTGATGAGCCCTCGGAACAGCCCACGTGCGCCTCTGGATGGGCATGGCAAGCTGCAGCATTAGGTACCTGGCAGCCCTCTCCCACATGCTCTTGGACAGCAGACTCCTGATGTCAGCTGGTAGGTTGTTGGCTTCTAGCAGTGGCCTGCTGTAGGCCAGTCTGAGCCGCTGTGCCATCCCCAGGTCTAGAAGCCATCGGGCCCTGCTAGCTGCGTGATGGGTGCGCGCCCCCACCCTGGCCATGTACCACTGCTCCGCATGCATTCCATCCAGCTCCTCTGTGATGAGCCTCAGCAGCTCCACGTGCTCCCAGAACCACTCCGCAACCACCTGTAGCAGGGCTATGTGAGCTCCCAGCTGGATGCGATCCATCCCTGTGGGTGTGGCCAATCCATTGGTTGGGGTCGAGGCTGTGGACACATGTACTTGCTTCCACCCCTGAGCACGCACCTGTGCCACATATGTGCATGCTTCCCCTCCCCCATGGGCCTAAGGGTGAGTACCGGTGGCAGCACACCCCCGCTCCATTGGGCTATCAGCCCAGGAGCACCATCCCCTGCATGGGTTGTCGGCCGGTGGTGGTGGTGAGAGGGGAG
This sequence comes from Sphenodon punctatus, assembly GCA_003113815.1. NCBI lineage: Eukaryota > Metazoa > Chordata > Lepidosauria > Sphenodontia > Sphenodontidae > Sphenodon > Sphenodon punctatus. Next base: position 564,297 of record QEPC01008723.1, read on the forward strand.
GGGTGCCCTAGGGCCCTGCTGCACTCCCTTTGGTGCTGGCTTTGGTCCATCATAGGGGGAACCCTGTGCGCCCCCCCCCCGACCTGGGGCCTTGGCCCCCAGGCCGCTGCTTCTCCCTGTGAATGCGCATGCTGTTGTTTCTATCTCCTCTTGCAGGTGTGTATGCGTGGGGCTGTCCGGCCTTGCATGCCGACAGCTGTGCGCTGCCCACTCCCTTCGCATCCCTCCACAGCGGCCCCATTGTTCCCGTCTTGCCATTATCTGTCGGACTTGGCAGCCCCTGTCTGCCTGTCTGGCACCCCAGCCACGCATCCCATGCTGCCCCCACGGCCGCTGAGGCTCAGACCCTCCAAGAGCTGTACCATGGCAGCTGCATCTCAGCCCGAGGTCCCTCTCAGAGGCTCCGGGGGCTCTGTCCGAGCCTGGACCGCCCGCGAGAGCATGGCCCTTTGCAACCTGTGGTGTTCACCCATCATTCAGTGCTGCCTGCGCTCCTTGCCCACCCAGCCGGATGCCTATCGGTGCCTGAGCTTTGGTATGCAGCGCTTTGGCTATGTCGCAACCGCTGGCAACTGCCACGTGCACTGTGAGGAGCTGGGGCTTGCCCCCTTCCCTGTGGGGCGCGTACCGGACACAATGGGGGGGCCTTGCAGTGTGGAGTACTGCTGAGATGGCCTCCGCTCTATGTGTGTGTGCCTTCCCGGAATATGTGACCTGCCTGTGTGAGGGTGGCCCTGCCCTGGCCATGTCCTACTTCATCAATGTGCAGGGTGCCCGTGGGTCTGCCTACTACCGTCTGCTGGAGCTGTTCCACCTGCCCTGGCCCACTGCGGATGATTATGGCTTGCCCCCCCCTCTGGGCCGGAGCTGACGGCCCTGTCAGAGGTGTGCAGCCACTCTGATGTGCAAATCGGGATGGGGTCTACTGATCCCTTCAAGGCCTTCTACCTGATCTGCTTCCACATGGCCGGGCAAGGCTTCTGCCACGGACTGTGGCAATGGCCCCGCTATGTGCACCTACTGTCGTTACCACCCCCTCCACCCAATGGGAGCCCCTGCAGCTGGGTGTAGGGCATGCTGTGCCCATCCGACAACCGGCTGCCTCCTCAGCGCCTTCCTTCCGCCTGTGGCCTGGGTGCTCGTGCCAATGCTTGCTGCCTCCTTGGGATTGTTGGACCCCCTGTGACCCGCCTCTGCCCGCCTGCCTGTCGCCCTCTCGCCTGGGACCTGTGGCCACTGCCCTGGAACCCTCCGTGTGGCCTCCGGTATAATTCTTTTAGATATTCCCTGTTTTGTTTACATAATTTGGCTTTTAAGGCTATCATTTCCCTCCGTATCACCACCTTTGCTGCCAGCCACACTGTGGCCTGTGTGTCTACACTACCCACATTAAGCTCAAAATACTCTTGAGAGCTTCTTGGGTTTGTTCCAAGAAGAATTTTTTTTCAACCAGCTCCTGGACAGTTGCCAGTTGCTATTCTGTGTATTTTTTGGTCAGTCTACCCATTGTATCTCTGTGATGACTGAGTCATGATCTGATATGACATTAGCCTTAATGCTGCAGGTTCTACATTTTTGTATCTCTGTTCTACACATGAAAAAGTAGTCTATTCTCGTGTAAGTGTTGTGTGCTGGCGAATAGAAGGTATAGTCGCTTTCCGATTGATTCATGTGTCTCCATACATCAATTAAATAGTGTAATTTCAGTAGGCTCTCTAAATTAAGTTGCCATTTCCCAGGGGGTTTATTTTTAGAGTGGTCTTTTTCTGTCCAACTAGCATTCAAATCCCCCTGCATAATTAATATTCCCTTCCTATATTTTTCAATCAGGGGTAATATTCCCCTTATAAATTCATATGTGCCCTCATTAGGTGCATAGATGTTGGCCTGTGTTGTAGCTTTGCCTTCCAATTCTCCTACAAGAATGAGCATTCTCCGTCTTTCCTCTTTGTACATTTTTTTCCAAAGTAAAAGTTCTGTTCTCCCTTATCCCTATTAAAAAACCCGCTTTTTTTGTCTGCTGATTACAAGCATTGTATATTTCCCCAAAATATTTACCTCTAAATCTTAGGCTATCCTTTTCTCGAAAGTGTGTCTCCTGTAGGAAGCACACATCTGCCCCTGTTTCTTTAACCACTTGCATTGTTCTTTATCATTTTATGATCTCATTTAGTCAGTTAACTTTAAGGGACATCACTTTGATTACTTCTGCCATGTCTGTCTAGTAATTTTCTTAGAGCACCCTTTTTTCCCTTCCTGTTGTTTTTCCCTGAGTCCCTGAACCAACTTCTTAGCAAAGAAACTATGTGCATCATAAACATAAACAGCAACAAAAATAACACTCTCCCATGGGAGACCCGAGTCTCTATAGTTTTTCAGTTTATGGCACATTGCCTCAAATTGTCCTCTCAGCTCCTCCCCCCACTCCGCCTTTTCCATGGGCTTTTATTGCCCTTCCCATAATGATTATTAAAATTTTATGTCAACCTCACATATATAGCTTTAAACATTTTAGTAAACCTTATAGGTGTTCTGACCCCTCTTGTTTGGTTCACATATATACTAAACATTTACCTTTAAAAAAATTATATATAACTTTAAACATTATAGTAAACCTTACAGGTATTCCAACCCCTTTTGTTTGGTTCACATATATAGCTTTAAACATTTGAATTTCCTCACATAGGATATTTAAATGCAATCCTTTTAAATTTCCTCACTAAACGTCGTAACTCAGGTGATGTTCTCCTGGTCTCGCCCTTGCTTATGCAAGAATCCCCCTAGTTCATTAGGTTCCAAAAATATCTTTCTTTTACCATTCCATAAGATGGTCATCCTCACCGGGAACCATAGTTGAGGTTTTAGGTCCTTTTAGTTCAGCTCTGCGAAGTATTTTGCCCATTTTCTCCTTTTGTTCATCGTCTCCCCGGTATAGTCTGGGAAGAATTTAATTTTTTGCCCTTGATATTCTAGGAATTTATTGTCTCTGGCCAGTCTCAGGATTTTTTATTTTTGTTGGTATTCCAAAAACATTATAATTATGGCTCCCGGGGGTTCCTCTTCATTGGGCTTGGGCCTGTTGGCTCTATGGGCCCTTTCTATTTTGGGGTTATGTGTACTGATCTCCCCTGGGAATGTGGTTTCCAAAACTTTCCAGATAAATTGTATAGTGTCTCTCCCTTCCCAGTTTTCCGGGATGCCCACTAATCTTAAATTAGACCTTCTGGCCCAATTTTCTTGATCTTCGCACCTGACTTCCAATGTTATTATTATTATTATTATTATTATTATTATTAAACATTTATAAAGCGCCAGTTGCAACCTGGTGCTGTACAGAACATACAATCAGATGTGGTCCCTGCCTGTGGCTTACAATCTAAAAGACAAGGAGGGGGAGACAAGGAGAGGGGACAGCGGGAGAGACATGGGAGAAGACAAACAAACATTCAGGCGGATGCGAAGTCTCAGGTGCGTGTACTTGGCTTGGTTACAAGGTGGTCGGTAGCAGCAGTCAGCAGAGGAGGGCTGACAGTAAGAGCAAGGGGAAAGACTAGAGGGCATTGGGAAAGGCAGCATGGAAAAGGTGGGTCTTGAGGAGGGATTTGAAGGAGCGGAGGGAGGAGGCGAGGCGGACGTCGGCAGGGAGGGAGTTCCAGGCATGCGGGGCAGCGAGGGAGAAGGGACGAAGGCGGTTGGGCGAGCAGGAGAAGCGAGGGAGAGCGAGGGAGGGGACAGCGGAAGAGCGGAGAGCGCGCGCAGGAGCGCGTAGGGCGATTAGGTCCGAGAGGTAAGGGGGAGCTTGGTCATGGAGCGATTTGAACGTGAAAACCAGGAGTTTGAACAGGATACGTTCAGGAAGGGGGAGCCAGTGAAGGGAGAGGAGGAGAGGCGTCACATGGTCGAAGCGACGGGCAGAGTGAATGACCTTGGCGGCAGAGTTTTGGATCGCCACAAGGGGGGACAGGTGGGAGCGAGGGAGGCCAGCAAGGAGGAGGTTGCAGTAGTCGAGGCGAGAGATAACCATGGCATGAACAAGGATTTTGGCCGAGGAGACAGATAGAAAGGGGCGAATGCGGGCAATGTTGAGGAGAGCGAATCGGCAGGATTTGGCCACAGAGTCAATGTAAGGTTTAAAGGAGAGGTGCGTGTCAAAAATGAAGCCCAAGCTGCGGGCACGGAGAACAGGACGGATGGTGACCCCATCAATGCAGATGGTCAGGTCAGAGGGAGAGGAGGGGGATGGAGGAAAAATGAGGAGTTCAGTCTTGGCCATGTTCAGTTTGAGTTGGCGTCGGGACATCCAGGCGGAGATATCAGAGAGGCAGTCGACGAGGCGTGAGCGGATAGAGGAGGAGAGAGAGGGGGTAGAGAGATAGAGTTGGGTGTCATCAGCATAGAGATGGTATTGGAATCCGTGGGAGGCAATAATTTCGCCAAGGGACAGGGTGTAGATAGAGAAGAGGAGAGGGCCAAGGACAGAACCTTGGGGAACCCCAACCGAGAGGGGAAGGGAGGGGGAGGTCGACTCGGGGAGGGAGACATTAAAGGAGCGGTCAGAGAGGTAGGAGGAGAACCAGTCAAAGACAGAGCCACGGAAGCCCAAAGAGTAAAGCGAGTCCAAGAGGAGCGAGTGGTCGACAGTGTCAAAGGCAGCAGAGAGGTCAAGGAGGACAAGAACGGAGTAGTGGCGCTTCGATTTAGCGACAAGTAGATCATTGGTGATCTTGGCCAGGGCAGTTTCAGTAGAGTGGAGGGGGCGGAAGCCGGACTGGAGAGGGTCCAGGGAGGAGTTGGCAGAGAGGAGGTTCAGGCAGCGGGAGTAGACGACACGTTCCAGGAGCTTCGAAGCAAAGGGAAGGAGGGAGACTGGCCGGTAACTAGAGGGATCGGAAGGGTCCAGGGTAGGCTTTTTGAGGATGGGGGAGACAGTGGCATGTTTGAAGGCAGAGGGGAAGGAGCCTGTGGAGAGGGAGAGATTGATGACATGCAGAAGGGGGGGAGCGACAGTGGGAGCAATAGAGGTCAGGAGGCGGGAGGGGATCGGATCAAGGGGGCAGGTGGAGGGGTTTGATGAAGAGAGAAGAGCGGAGATTTCCTGGAGAGAGGCAGGAGGGAAGGATGTGAGGAGGGAGGGGGGCGGGGGAGGGGGTGGGACGGGAGTGGGGGGCGGAGGAGGGTGGGAGGCAATATCCCGACGGATCTTGTCATTCTTGGAGGTGTTTTTATTTTTTATTAAGTCCATCATTTTAGTTTGTTGCTGCTGGCCATTCAGGGTGTTGTCCTCCAATGCTGAGATTCTATTTTCAGCAGTACCTATTCTCTTGGCCAGGGCTTCAGTTTTTTTTTTACTTTGAAAATCAGCTTGCTGGAGTTTGATTATTTCAGCCATCTGGTTTTCTCTTGCTGCCTCAGCAGCTGCCATTCCAACTTTTATTTCAGTAAGGATTGAAAATATTCTATCATCTCTCTCTGAGTCCATGCCCCTGCTTTCTACTCTGGACTCTTCCTCCGTAAGACTGATTGCTCCGCTCTCTGTCCGTTGGGGGGGGGGGTGCCATCTTTGGCTGGAATAGTTTTTCCATTGTTGCTGCCCCAGATTTATTTTCTTGGGACCCCTTTGATTTCCCCATCCTCCCCTACCTAATTTAGGGCTCCGGTGTCAACTTTTTTCTTTTTTGTGAGGCTTTTTTGCGGTGCGGGGAAAGGAGCCTCGGGAAGCGCGTCTACCATGGTTCGTGCATGCACGTCCCCCCCCAGCTAGTGGACTTTTAGGTTGATGGAATGGTGGGTGGGGCCAGCAGGAGGCAGGCCAGCATTAAAATTTTACACTTAATGATCAATGGAATAGAACAGATGGTGAATGAAAACCCACAGTTTATGCAAAATTAAAAACTAAACAATGTTGGTGGAGTGCAATAGTGAGAAAAATGCAAAGTCCTGTGAAAAAATCTAAAAGGGAAAACCATCATTCGCGCCTGTAGATCAGTTGCAAGGGGGTGGGGGGTGGGGGAATCAGCTCAAGTCTTCAAGTCCATTTTAAATACAATTTTATGTATGTGTGATTTGTTTCACTTTTTAAAATTGTTATTTTAAAATGAAGAATATACTCAGGAAAGAAACCTTGACACACCAGGGAGAACCCTTACATAGGCCCTGACTAGAGTGGCTAATATGCAAATTTTTGAGGACACTTATGAGGAATACAGCTTGCAGGGCTGCATTGGATCTAATGCAGTCCTGCAACCTGTATTTATCATGTGTCCTCTAAAATCTGAATATCTAACCACCGTAGCCCTGACTGGGAAATGCTACAGCGTAAGCTCAGCCCTTAGTGCACATCAGAGAATTCACCCTATCAGGGAAAAGGCCCTATAAATGCCTAACCGTGGGGAAAGTTTAGTTTGAAATTCAGTCTTAGTATGCATGAAAGAACCCAAACAGTTCCTTCATTCCCACCCCTACTTCATTAGTTGCTTGGGAGAGAGGAAGGCATGACTAGAAGAGAGCATGGGGCAGAATGCTTTAGCAAATAGTATAATAGACCAAAAGCTTAGTGTCTAAGCTACCCTGATGGTGCTGTATTTGTAATCCCTCATCTCAGACCAGCCCCTCCCATCTAACCAGTTCCTACCCTCAAGAACTGAAAATCTGAGTTCAGGGTAAGGAGCAGAGATGAGGGCATGCACACAAGGTCAGGGGATAGATCCAGGGCAGAGATCCATGAAATGGACCCTCCTCTTCCTGAGTGCACTCCGTAGGCATCTCTACCTCCAGATGTTATGTGACTCTCAGAGCTTGTATTAATTTTTCAGTTGGTCCCTAGGAGGGAAAAGATTCCCCACCTCTGATACAGCACTTTCGGTATCCTTCCTAGAAGCTCACAGACCAGTAAACAAGAGAACAAAATACATGGAAAAATCCTTAAGATCCAAAATTCCCAGTAGCACCAGATTGCTTGTACAGTGGAGGGGAGGCACATTAAATTCAAAGGGGTGAACACTGTTTTCCCATTTCAAAAACACTAAAAGCACACAAGGCTGCATGCAAACTACAAAGCATGCATTTTTAAAGTCTGTCATTCTGTCTGTATTCTGTCTGCAATTTTTTTCCGCTATATGAGTCCACCAAAATATCCTAACCAATTTAAACATTCGAAGTTCAACAAAAAGTTTCTCAAGCATCAGATCACTCAGGAAGAGGGACAAAGTTCAAAGGGGGTATCACAAGAAAGATCACCATTATAAAACAATGGGTGTTTTCAGATAAACCCAGGACTGGCCACCTCCACCTGTGATGGGTTTACACGGACCCGGCAGCTGCCATGACCCATGGGGCATCCCCCTTCACCCATCCCCCTCCCCCACACCATAGAGTTGCAAACGAATCACCTGATGTTGTAAAGCTGTTGCACACAGCTCTATGGCATTGCCTGGGGCAACCCCCAACCGAGCGCAGAGTTGCAGAGGCCATCCACCAAGCAGATGGACAGCTGTTCTGCCTCCAGCTGTGTCCTCAATTTGGGTGGCCTGCTCTGTTGGTGGTGGAGCATACAGTGCTGGAACAGAGCAGGCAATGCCTGCTTTTCCTCTGCTCCACCTGCACAACTGGTGGCCTGCTGTTAGACAGATGGGTCACCTGGGTGTTAGGCAGAGCAGAGGTGTGGGTGCTGTCCATCTAAAAGCATCCAGGATAAGGTCATGTGAACATCTGAAGTGTTCACACTGCTGCAAAAAATATTAAATATAAGAAGTGTGCTAGTAAAGCTTTTGGAAAAACATTTAAATTTTGCTTACATTTTTCCCCTGCTGCATTCAGTCAACACACAAAATATCTAAGGCAAATATCCAGTATGCAAACTAAATACAAAGAAATTATTTTAAAATATCAAAAAGAAAAATATAAAAATGTCAAAAATGTAGAATATATATAAACAAATATTCAGTCAATGCACAAAATACCCAAACCAAAAATAAAATAATATATATTATAAACATCCAAAAATATATTTTAAATATCCAAACTTCCAAATACCCACAAAACCCCCCAAACTAAAAAACTGAATTAAAAATACATCACTCTGAGAGGGGAACAATGAAAAGGGGCTGTACTGTACTGAAAAGCAATGAAAGAAAGAAAGAAAGAAAGAAAGAAAGAAAGAAAGAAAGAAATTACTCACCAAAGTAGAAATATCCAGCCCACTCTCTGGTGCAGCAGATTCTGAACTTGTCCAGATCTAGAGCTACAACAGGTACTAAAATACCCGTGGGTAATGTTCACATTTTCAGGCACTCCATCCAGCACCAGACATCTGTGGCCGGAAAACTGCTTTGGAAATGGAAAAAAAAACACTGGAGAAGAGCGCTGTGGAGCCTGGCTCTGCAGTGGTTCCAGCCAGGGCCTATCACTTTCAAAGCCCAACCAATGCTTCCCCACCTACAGCACCTTTCAGGTGATAGCCACTGTGGGGGGAGGAGGAAAGCGGCCGTTGAAAGTGACACACCCCTTCTGAGACAGACCCAGCTGGGGCCTGTTACTTTTCAAAGGCCAGAATCGGGGGTGCCTGAATCTTTGTGTGCCCAGTTGCAGCTCTACCCAGATCTTTTTTAGGCTGCTTCTGTGCCTTATGCTCCCTCCTCCTGCCCTCTCCTAAAAAAAAGAGGGGAGGAGAGAAAGCTCATCAGGGCTCTGATTGATTTTAGGGCACCTGGAAAAGGTGCCCGAAAACCACCATAATTGGTCGTTTTGGTTAACCCTTGTCTTTGTGCCCTGGACCCTCCCCTTGTTTTTAATGTGCTGGTGCCTTGAGGGAATCTGTCCTGGATGCTCTCGGGACATCAGCACATCAAAAGCAAGGGGAAGGGTCCTCCTGAGGCTGCTGCCCTGGCCCCTCTCCCTGCTCCCTCCATCCACTCACTCACCCCTCCACTCAACTCAACCAGAGCTGGCTGGGAACACCTCACAACCAGCCCAGCCCTGGCCTGCCCCCTCCCAAATGCCCCCACTTTCCCTTCCCTCATCTTGTTTTTCCTCTCCCTCCTTGACTCCAAGTTGGCTAGCCAGGCTGGCCAGCACAGGTGTGAAAGCTCACAGTGCTGACAGGCATTGTGCACTTTTGCTCATGCTCCTCAGTTAAGGTGCACTTCAGCAGTTTCAAATATTGGTGTGCCCGAGGTGAGGAGCAAATGCGGAAACCCCCTTCCTCACATCAGTATTGTAAGAACTGTGCTAAAAGTAGTGACAGTGATGGGGACTTCGTCCTGAAGCCACCTCTGTGCAGCACTGATGCAAGTGAGGGGGCAGATGCTGTCACCCGCTGTCAATTTCAGCGCTGCTCTTGCAGCATTGGCCTTCAGCTAGGGATCTCCAACCGCGGTTCGGAAGTTCGGAGTTCGGACCGAACTCGAATAGTTTGGTCGACCGAACCGAACTTTCGAACCGAACTCAAATTCGACCAAACTGTTCGGTCGAATTCAAACCCGTTCGGAAGGCCAAAAAACCGGGTTTTGAATGTACGAACTTGGTTCGGAAGTTTGGAATTCGACCAAACTCGAATAGTTCGCACATCCCTACCTTCAGCACTGAAATAAGCAGCAGCAGCACGTGTGCTGGGGTGCTTACTGGGTCAGTGTTCCTACCACCAGCTTTTTTGCTCAAAACATGCAGGCAATAGGGATGTGAGAACGCGGTTCGGACTTTCAGTGTTCGGCCCGAACTCGGCATGTTCAGACGACTGAATCAAAACGCAGAACTGAACGCCTGAAGCCATGAACAGTTTGGCCGCGTTCGGATGAGTTCGGCCACGTTCGGGTGGGGAAAACAGGACTGGCAGGCTGGGGGGGGGAGGGGGGCAGCTGAGGAGCAGACTTCCTGCACTAGGGGTGGAGAGAGGCTTGGACTAGCAGACAGCCTTCCCAATCACCATCCCTCTCTTTCTCATACCACTGACTTCGCTGTCTGCGACTTGCCACAGGCTAGGCTGCACAGAGTCAATGGGACTTGTGTTAAGCCGGGTGCAGCAAGTAACAAAAGTCATTGCTCTCCCCCCTTCCAACTCCTTCTGAGCTAGTCACTGATCCTGTCAGCAGGCATTTTCAGAAGTCTCCCTCTCCTAGCAGTTTGTTCCTCCCAATCCATTGCCATCCTCCTCCTATTTCACCCATTTCCACACATTTACCTCCATAGATTCATTTATTTAGATAAGAATAGATAGATGTAGGTGTTATTTTTATTTTTTACCCCTCTCTGTGTTCTTTCTCCCTACACTCCATTGAATCCTTCCTGCCTCCCTGTCTATATTCCATCCCCGATTCCCTTTCGCTGTTTTTTGAATTTATTGAATTGCCTTACGGGCAGCAGACCAGCCTCTCCTGCTTCCCTTCTCCATTTATACCACCCAAAGAATGGACATGAAGATTTTATATATATTTTTTTATTTATTTATTCAAATTTGTAATCTAATATTATATATATCTACACTAACTCTAACTGCTATTAACTATTCTAAAACCTATGGAACTAAATGGAATATTATCTAATATCTACA
>QEPC01008723.1:575077-593016 GCA_003113815.1 Sphenodon punctatus
TGTAGATATTAGATAATATTCCATTTAGTTCCATAGGTTTTAGAATAGTTAATAGCAGTTAGAGTTAGTGTAGATATATATAATATTAGATTACAAATTTGAATAAATAAATAAAAAAATATATATAAAATCTTCATGTCCATTCTTTGGGTGGTATAAATGGAGAAGGGAAGCAGGAGAGGCTGGTCTGCTGCCCGTAAGGCGGGCAATGGGGCACGTGGCAGAGGTGGCAGTGGCTGTGCCAGCAGGGTGTCAGCAGGCATCAGCAGCAGCCTGATCCCATCACCATGCCCCAAACTGCACAGGCCTGATTTTGGCAGTCAGGTTTCAGAGACTCCCAGCAGTGGCACTAGCTGGAGTGTGGTTCGGCGGTGCCTCCTGCCAGTGTCCTCCATTGCCACGCAGGTCACTGGAAGGCCAGCACTCCAGGAGGCTGCGGCTGTCTCTGCTGCGGCTGCAGGTTCAGTTGCTTCAGGGTCAGATGTTCCTCCAGGGCCAGCAATGTCCCCGACCCCCATTGTTCAGGTGATCCCCAGCAGCCCAGGGCTGGTGGATCCCACCCCGGCTGCTAGAGGCAGGGCCCAATCCCCAGGCAATAGCAGCAGGGAAAGGAGCAGCAACAGCAGCAGCAGCAGCTATAGGTGGCACAGGGAAAGTGGCAGCAGCATGGTGGGCAGTCGATGAGCCTCAGGGTCCCATTACTCCCCTTCACAAGACATCACTCTGACTGGAGACAGCGAGGCAGACACTAGTCCTGTGGAGGAGATGTTTGGTGCTGAGGCGATAGCTGTCCCTCCAAGAAATGTGTCACCACCATGTTCTTTCCCTCCCAGTAGTGCTGTCAGCAGTGTGTTACCCGGTGCGGGCCAGAAGGCAGGAGGGGGTAAAAAAATTCCTCTATCTGGGCACATTTTAAGTTGGTGTAGGTGGATGATCCCAAGCAGGTGCAGTGCAATTTGTGCCAGAAGGTGGTAAAGTGTGGGTAGGTGCTCACCAGCCTTGGTACAACTGCCATGGCAAGGCACCTGAAGGAATGCCACAGCGTTGTGCTGCTAAGCAGACAGGAAGGGGCAGTGAACACCAGCGGGTTCCCAACTAAAAGCCAAGCGCATGTTGGGGGAAATGATAGCGCTGGATGGGCAGCCTGTCTGCCCGCCGGCCCACAAGATCAAACCCTGTCTCAGTCTGCCTTCCCATGCTCATGCCACGTGGCCTGTCTGCCCGACTGCCCAGATGGCCTCGATCAAACCCTACCTCAGTCTGCCTTCCCATGCTCATGCCAAAATGCATGTCTGCCCACCCTGTGGCCAAAGCTAAAGCCCTGCCCAAGCCTGCCTGCCTCTCATGCCAAGGTGCCTGTTTGCCTGCCCTGGCAACCCTGGGTGATGTGCCCCACTGGCCTGGTAATCCCACTGTTGCTGTCTGCTGGTCCATGGGGGCTCTATCCTGGCAAATCCAAATGTGACCGGGCAATCCTGCCACTGCTTTCTGCTGCTGTATGGGAGCTCTTACCTGGCAAATCCTACCATCCTGGCTCCATGAGTGCTGTGCACAGGCAAATCCTGCTGCTGCTGTCTCTGCTGTTCCACGGGTTCTGTGCCTGGTCAATCAAATGTCTGCTGATACTGCCAATTAGGGCTGTAGCGGAATATCACAGCGGTAGCTATTTCTGGCGGAAACAGTGTTTCCGCAATTAGTGGAAAGGCATAGCAGAGGCTTTCATTCCACGGTTTCATTCCGCGGTTCCGCTTATTTAATTCTGCAACTTAGTGGAATTGTGGAAACATGACATTTTCGCTATTTCCGCAATTCCGCCAGCGCCAAAAAATAGCGGAATAGCGGTTTTCCGCGATTTCCGCAATTTTTCCGCAATTTTTCCGCAATTCCGCGATTTGCAGAATTCTGGCGGAATTAGCGGAATATCAGCAGAAAAGTCACGGTGTGGCGCGGGCAGTTCCGAAATGGCAGAACGGAATCGCGGCGCGGTAAAAGCTGCTGCCGCATCAGTCCTACTGCCAATGTTGCCTCTGCTATTTGTGCCACGGGTTCTGTGCCCCCGCAATCCAGTGTCTGCTGCTGCTGCCAATGCTGCCTCTGTTGTCTGAGCCATGGGTACTGCTTCTGGGCAATCCAATTTCTGCTGCTGCTGCCAATTCTGCCTCTGCTGTCTGAGCCATGGGTTCTGCTACTGGGCAATCCATTTTCTGCTCATGTTGCCAATGCTGCCTCTGCTGTCTGTGCCATGGGTTCTTCTACGGGGCAATCCAATGTCTGCTTCTGCTGTCAATGCTGCCTCTGATGTCTGTGCCATAGGTTCTGTTCCCTGCTAATCCAATGTCTGCTATTGGGTGGCCACATGATTCACCACTGGGAAGGTTTGACCAATTGGCAGAATAGCTTGTTGAGATCCGCAGTAAGATGTAAGCCTGCAATGCCAGGCCAAGTAGGGGTGTCAGCCACCGAGTCCTGGCCAGGTCTCCCTGCTGTACTGCTGATGCCAAGCAGCCTGCAACACCCGGTCGAGCAGGGGTGCCAACCACCGAGCCCTGGCTGGGCCTCTACCGCTGCTTTGCCGATGCCAGTCAGCCTGCAATGCCCAGCCAAGCAGGGGTGCCAACCACCGAGCCCTGGGTGGGCCTCTGCCGCTGCTTTGCCGATGCCAGCAAGCCTGTAATGCCCAGACAAGCAGGGGTGCCAGTCACCGAGCCCTGGCCAGACCTCTGCCACTGCTCCATCATGCCAGCCAGCCTGCAATGCCCAGCCAAGTAGGGGTCCCAGCATACTGTAGAGTTAGCTTTCTGTTGAATAACACACACCAGAAGTTTTTTCAAAACAAAACTTTACTAAGAACTCAGAAGACATGCTTCTATACTGTACAGACTGCATGGGACAAGATGGAGGATAGAGAGAGAAGAAGAGAGGAGACAAGGTAGAAAAAAATGGTTTATCCCAACCCTCCCCCTACTGGACAAACCCCATATTGAGTTTTCAGGGCTTGCAATGGGCTTTTACTTGTGACTGTTGCACATTCCAACACAGCCACTGAGACCTGGCTGGGTCTCTGCCGCTGCTCCACAAATGCCAGCCAGCCTGAAATGCCTGGCCGAGCAGGGGTGCCAGCCACAGTTACTGTGCCCGGGTAATCCAATATGTGCTGCTGCTGCTGGTACTACATGCCAACCATTTGCTCCTCCCTCTTGTAGACTGGCATAGCTCTGATGAGTGTGCCAGTGGGCAGGGGCTGGGTGTCCATGAGTCCCAGGACCCACAAGACCACTCTAGTCCCAGGACCCACCACCACGGTTCTGGGGCCATCATTCTTCTGACAGGGAGCTGTCATTCCACTGCATCAAGAAGCATTCACTCCAGTCCCAGCACCAACCATCAGGGTTCTGGGACCTACATTACAGACATGGGGGGTGGTCTATCCACATCATCTAGAAGCTGCCACTCTAGTCCCAGGACCCACCATCAGGGTTTTGGGGCCATCATTCTGCTCACAGGGTGCCATCATTCCACTACATCTAGAAGCTGTCATTCTAGTTCCAGGACCCACCATCAGAGTTCTGGGGCCATCATTCTTCTCACAGAGAGCTATCATTCCACTTCATCTAGAAGCTGCCACTCTAGTCCCAGGACCCACCATCAGGGTTCTGGGGCCTACATTACAGGTACGGAGGGCTGTCCATCCATGTCATCTAGAAGCTGCCACTGTAGTCCCAGGACCCACTGTCAGGGTTCTGGGGCCATCATTATGCTTGCAGGGAGCTGTCAATCCACCATACCAAGAAGCAGCCACTCCAACCCCAGGACCCACCATCAGGGTTCTGGGGCCTATGTTACAGGCACGGGGTGGAGGGGGGGATGTCCATCCATGTCATCTAGAAGCTGGCACTCTAGTCCCAGGACCCACCGTCAGGGTTCTGGGGCCGTCGTTCCGCTCACAGGAGCTGTCATTCCACCACCTCAAGAAGCAGCCACTCCAGCCCCAGGACCCACCATTAGGGTTCTGGGGCATACGTTCCAGGCAGGGAGGGCTGTCATTTCACTTCATCCAGAAGCTGACACTCCTGTCCCAGGACCCACCATCAGGGTTCTGGGGCCATCATTCCGCTGACAGGGAGCCGTCATTCCACCACATCAAGAAACATCCAGCCACTCCAGCTTCAGGACCCATAATCAGGGTTCTGGGGCCTATGACAGGGAGGGTTGTCCATCCACATCATTGAGAGCTGGGGTGGGGGCAGCTGCAAAGTCCAACAGCAGCTGCAGGATGTGGAGGGCGGTGTGGCTTTCAACTGAAAGTCACGCGCATGTTGGGGGAAATAATTGCACTCAAAGGGCAGCCCTTCTCAGTGGTCGGGGACATGGGGTTTAGGCACCTGAGTGGCTTCCTGGGCCCCCAGTTTAAGCTGTCCTTGCACACCACCATGAGTCAGGCTACAACCGATGCCTGGAAGCCTACGACACCCGGCCAAGCAGGGGTGCCAGACACCGAGCCCTGGCCAGGCCTCTGCCGGTGCTCCACCGATGCCTGGCAGCCTGCAACGGCTGGCCATGATGGTGGCTAGATCTCTCTTTCTATCTTTATTACTTAGCCGTAGGCTGTTACAAAATATAACCTGTGTCATTATCAAAATTTAAAACACTATCATAAAATAATAAAAATACACATAGAATCAATTTCAGTAAAATAAACTCAATTTACACATATAACATTTCACAACAGATCGACAATAACCCAGCACGAAATTCCACATTGATCATTTCAACCAAATCTAGTGACCTCTTCATACTATGGAGAGATAGTGCCACCAGGCTTTGATTTGCTAATATAAACATGCTGTAGGAACAGTGCCACCCAGCACGTTACCTCCTTAGAGGAATCTCTAAGTAAGATTTTTACATAAGTTTTCCCAGAATTTCCTGGTCAAGAAGCAATCATTGGAGATATCAGAGCCTCCCAAAATTCCATATAACAGGGACAGTCTCACATAATATGTTTAATTGATTCAATATGGTGCAATTTACAAAAAAAGAGGCGTTCCGCCAGTGGTATACCCTGATAGCGGCCTTCCGTCACCGCTGAAGGGAAATAATGTATCCGGGCCAGAAAAAACAATCTCCTGCACAGTGGAGAAAGTCCACAATCCAAGTAATCCCTGGGGACACTTATGCCTACACCCTCAATCAGAGAAGGATAATAACCAAGGGCTCTGCTTTCTCTTACTATCGCACGCCTCTCCTGGAGGACAATGTCCGACAGCCTCCCAATCACAAGCCTTTTGGCCATTGTATATCCTAGTGGCACGAGTACCTCAGGTGAAAATCCCAGACTTTTTAGTTTCCCTAGAGTTAGTCATCCACCAGTTGTTACCACATCTATCCACAACCATCAATTGCGATAGAGAGTCTGCCAATTTAAACAATAACCTAAGCCAGTAGTTTAAAGCTCCTCTCCATATCCTCTCATGCAAAGGGGTCATCCCACACTCTATAGTAGCCACGCTACTAATCCCCGGAGGGGAAGCAAGGAGGGCACAGGCAAAACCATCCTGCACCCTTTCCAAATGCTTTAATTTGCCCAGTGCCCAGAAATGCGCCCTATAGAGCAATTGTGGTATACATTTATGGGAAAACACTTTGATTGCTGGTACCACCAGGGAGCTGCCTTTGGACCGGAAAAAGGTCAGTAGAACTGTATTTAGTTTCTTAGGCCTCTCCAGGGCCGTCTGAGCTTGCAGGGACCAACCTCCGTTGCCTAGTAGAGGTGCCCCAGATATTTATAAGACCTGACTTGTTCTATTTCTCAATTCCCCATAAACCACTTATGTTCTATTTTTTTTTCTGAGAAAAGACCACTACTTTTGATTTTGTATAGTTAATCTCCACCAAATTATCCCAGCAGTAGTTTGCAAGGAGACCCAAAGATTGCCTGAGGCCAATTTGTGTACAGGACAGAAGTACGGTGTTGTCCGCATACAAAAGGCAAGAAATACTAGTCTCATGCACAGTAGGTGGGTGACAGGCCACTACAGGGAAATTCCCTGCCAGATCATAAAGGTATAGATTAAATAAAGTGGGGGCCAAAACGCAGCCCTGTTTGACCCCCCTTTCCACTTGGATCTTATTAGACAGGGCCCCCGAATGGTTCAGTCTGACCTTAATACAAGTATTTCTGTTCAGTCCCATAACCAGATGTAACAATCTCCTATCTATATTTAAAGCAAACAGCTTCTGGGGAACTAGATCAAATGCTGCCCTAAGGTCTATGAAAGCCACATATAATACTTTCCACGGCCCTGCATACTTCTGGATCAGGTGGGACTAAAGAAAACAATGATCCAAAGTCGCCCTCCCCTCCAGAAATTCAATTTGTGCATTTCCCACTATATTCTGAGTCAGCCCATCCTTTCAATTTTACTAAGAGGAATTTAGCATAGAGCTTCCCAATTATGCTAAGCAGACTGATAGGTCTGTAATTCTTTGGATTCTTGGGGGAGCCCTTCTTGAAAATGGGGACTACAATGGCCTCCCCCCAAACCTCTGGGATTTTACCAGAGGAATTTATTCTGGTGAACAGGGAAGCTAACACAGGGGCCCACCAATCTACCTCTTGTTTTAAAAAATCAGCAGGAATGAAGTCCGCTCCAGGGGCCTTACCACTTTTAAGCGAGAAAATTAATTCCACTATCTCCCCTGGACTGACTGGTTCCCAATCATCAGTAAGGGGTAGCAATACCAAAGGGTCTCCCAAACCATGAGGTGGGGCGTACAGTGCGGTAAAGTGTGCCTCCCACATTTCAGTTGAGACCTGAATATGATCCTGAGCTGACCTCTCTGCACTGCATCCCCCACCTATCCCCCTAACCATTTTCCAGAACCTCTGGAAATTCAAATCCCTCAAAGCTCTCTCCAATAAGCTCCAGGCTTGCCTATAGTGGACATTCCTAGAACTGGAGAACCCAGCATAGAGCAAGCAGACCTGAATGCCCGGCAGAGTAGGGATGCCAGCCACCAAGCCCTGGCCGGGCCTCTGCCACTGCTCCTCTGATGCCAACCAGCCTGCAATGCCTGGCCAAGTAGGGGTGCCAGCCATGAAGCCCCAAGCCTTCCCGACCTCTGCTGATGCTGCCACTGGGTCTCAGATGGCCAGCCCTGGTGCCACGGGCACCCCCAGGGGCCAAGCGCTGAGCCTGCCTGTCGGGCAACCCAGGGTGCCAAGTGCCAAGCTTTCCCATTCTCTGTTTCTTCTTCTTCTTCTTCTTCTTCTTCTTCTTCTTCTTCTTCTGCTGCTGCTGCTGCTGCTGCTGCTGCTGCTGCTGCTGCATCTCATACNTCTGCTGCTGCTGCTGCTGCTGCTGCTGCTGCTGCTGCTGCATCTCATACAGACAGCCCTGGTGCCACGGGCATCCCCAGTGGCCACTGGCCAAGCACCGAGCCTGCCTGCCCAGGCAACCCATGATGCCAAGCACCACGCCTTCCTGGTCTCTGCTGCTTCTGCCGCTGGGTCTCAGATGGTGAGCTCTGGTGCCATGGGCACCCCCAGGGGCCAAGTGCCGAGCCTGCCTGCCCGGGAACCCCGGGGTGCCAAGCGCACAAGCGTTCCTGGTCTCTTCTGCTGCTGCTGCTGCTGCTGCTGCTGCTGGGTCTCCGACAGCCTGCCATGCTGCCACAGGCACCCCTGGGGGTCCCTGGAGCACCCCAAGCCTCCCGCTGGCACCAAACTTTCTGAAAGTTTGGGGAGTCCAATCTCCGCTGGACTGAACCCAAGAACCTGAACTAA
Organism: Sphenodon punctatus; assembly: GCA_003113815.1. NCBI lineage: Eukaryota > Metazoa > Chordata > Lepidosauria > Sphenodontia > Sphenodontidae > Sphenodon > Sphenodon punctatus. The sequence goes on from QEPC01008723.1 coordinate 582,864, forward strand.
GTTTTTAGTCCAAACGGCTGAATGTCCGAACATCCTAACTCGGTTCTGTTTGCACATCCCTAGCAGGCAACTTTATTCTTGATGCTCCCAGCTCAATCACACAGCTTATCTCCCTACTGACTATCTCCAGACTGCCTCCCATCTCTAGTCCTATGCAAAACCTGGGGAAATTGGATCTGGGTCTGCCACTAACAAAGGCACTCCAACATACTGGTTAGGATTATGGAATGAATTCCTCTGATACTTCAGTACCCAACAGTGCCCATTAATGTAAATAATAAAATAAAAAAAATCTGCAACCCCCAGTCCTGCTACCCACTCCTCTCATCACAGCAGTGCGCCACAGGGGCATAGCTATAATAGGTAAATTAGGTATAGGCTCACTGGGACCAATGTGCCTGGGGACCCCACATGCATGTAGTGTGTATATGCACATGGGAGTGGATTTTCTCAGTAGTGAGTCCATTCCATCTTCTGCACCCAGGCCCATTCCCACCCAGGCCCCATCCGGTCCCATTCCCACTAAGCCCCTGGTGCCCCATCATCATCTTGCTCATCCTAATCACCATGTCTGAAATCTAAAACTCATTTTCTCTTGAGTTAACCTCACTGAAACTGATGGACCCGACTCATGAATAAAAATGCTTAAAACTGTGGCCCATGTCTCTTAGCTTTGCTCCTGCCCAGCAAGCAAAATATCTCCTAGTCCCCTCCTAGCCAGAGAGATTTGCCTCTACTTGCCACTCCTGAGTCTGCCCATTGTTCAGTGTCTGCCTAAAGTGGTGCAGATGCCTGCCCCCGCAGAAGGCTCTAAGCACAGCTTCCACTGTAAACGACAGGAGCCAAACCTTCTGGTGGACATAAACACCATTATTTATGGACAGGCAGTCTCCAAATCCCCAACAACATCATCTCCCTGAAGCTGATGTCAATGCCTCAAAGCAAATGTGATTTCAGAAGAGCAGCCAATCTTATGTCTTCTCCTGGGGCTTCCCTGACAGAGGCTTCCTATGTACACTCTAGGGCAGAACCCAGGCGGAAGGCCCAGCGTGCTGAGAAATTTGAAACAAACTAGTGCCTCAAGGCAATTAAAGAACACACCAGACCTACTGGCCTTGTCTACAGCATCCTCTGATGCTTCGGTGACTTGTGATGGGGAAGGACTGGAATATGCCAGAGGAGGATCAGGGGCCATGCTTTGTGCAGGGAGGTAGGGTTGCAGAGAGTGGAGAAAAGAAGCAGGGAAGGCCAGTGAAGTAAGATTAAAAGGTTATAAAAGTTCTGGTAGGCTTCAGATTAGCATCTGAGCTTAACACTGGGACCCCATCTTGAACCCACTGTGATATATTTCATGCATCTGAAGCTCCAGGCCTGCAATAAGAGGCTCTGGGAGAGATGAAGAGGGAAGAAAGTCATGTGAATAAACATATTATCCAGGATTGAACTACACTGGCAGGGCTCTTTGAGGACTGGAGCTGAAAGGAATTTATAGTCCCAGATTTGCAAAATGAATTCTTATATTCATTCTCAGAGATGGCTGACCAAATTCAGACTAATTGTGTCTGTGAAGTTTAGTGTTTTTATATTTGTCCCTTTGTTACTTCAGCAGTTCAGTATTTAACACATGATTAGTTTGTGACTTTGGTATTTAGTACTTTTTAACTTTGTGTCTGTTTTTTTAGGAATGTGCGAATAGAACGTGGTTCGGCTGTTCGGACGTTCGGTCTTTCAGTTCGAAACCCGAATTCGGGTTTGGCTATTCGGTTCGGCGGAGTTCGGTTTGGCCAAACTTGGCCAAACATCCAAAAATAGCACTATCGATACCGAAATCGATACCGAATTTGAAGATTTTTTTTGGTATCGGTATTATTTGGGCCTGGGACCACCCCTGGTCTCCACCCCTGGTGCCAGGAAGTCTGCTCCTCAGCTACCTCCCCCTTCCAGTCACATTTTTCCCGCCCAAAGTCACGTTTTTCCTGACCCCAAACTCATCTGATTTCACCCAACATGGCCAAACTGTTCAGCCGTTTTTGAGTTCGGTTTGGACTTTCGGTTCTGACATTCAAAGAGACCGAGTTCGGGCTGAACTCCAAATATCCAAACCGCATTTGCACATTCCTACTTTTTTTATTCATGCATCTCCTCCCTTACCAAGTCCCTTTGCACCCGTATAATTGGACACAGGTAGCCCATACTGGACTTGCATACATTTAAAAAACAACCACTGAATATACAAGTAACTCACGCAATATAATTCTATACCACCCATGACACAAAGGAACAAAGCACCGAAGACTGAAGTCAGGGGTGGAAAACCTTTTCCTTCTCAGGGGCCACTTTAAAAATTAGTACAAGCTCTGAAGGATGTGACTCCCAGTGGGAGGGAGGCTTTCCAGTAATCAAGCTGAAATGGGGTTTGGTAACAAAGACTAGAATCTTACCTCTTCCCAGGAAATCATGGACCAAGGGACTCATACCTTGTGCCCTAAACATTGCTAAGGTGGGGGTGGGGTACTTAAGTGATGCCCGCAGGAAGAAGAGGGTGCAGATGATGGATCTTTCCCCTACCTTTGTGTGCATTCCTTCATCTCTGCCCTCTTACCCTGTGCTCAGCATTTCAGTGCTTTTGGTTAGGATAGGAACTAGATCACAGCCCAGGAACATAGCTGTGATAGGTGCAGCAGTTGCAGTTGCATAGGGGGCCATGAGCTGGGCTGGGGGCATAGATGTACATATATACCCTGGATTAGAGTGCCCCAGAAGCAGGTCTATTCCATCTTCTGCACCAGGACCCATTCCCACCTAGCTATGCCCTCGCAGGGGCCATATCCAGGGACTGGAAATGGGACAAATATAAACTAGCCACGGCCTGCATTTGGCCCCTGGGTTAAGTTATGAACTAAGGAAGCAGCAAAATATTGAATGCTCAAGTTGTGAATAATGAATTAACAAGCACATGCATCAGAAAACTCAGTATGGATTTCCAAAAGAGATATTTTCAAATATGGCCTTTGAATTAATTTTTGAATGGCAAATTTGAATGTGCTGAATTTGATACTCACTTTGAATATTTGCTACAGCTCTAGTTAGGACATAGGACATCAGTAACTAGGATGATGAAGTTTAAGTTGGAGTGACTAAGCTGTATTACAGGACCAGGACTGCACAGAAAGGGGGCTTTTAGATAGACTTGGGGGTGACCCCTGGGTCTGATTTGGGAGCAGGGGGTTTAAACAGAGCCTGCGGCCACCCTCCCCCTTTCCATAGAGCTGTGGGTAGATTGGCAGCTGCTCTATAGCCATCACTGCTGCAACCCATGGCTGGGAGCGGAGCTGCGACATCCATCTGTCCTTTAGATGGACTGCTGCTCTGCCCCTTGTTAGCGCTCTTGGTTCAGGTGGCCCACTCCACTTGCAGTGCTCCGGGATATTCCAGAGCACCGTGAACAGAACTGGCCCAGAGCAAGTGGGGTGGGGTGGAGCAGGAGCAGAGCAGGTGTCCATCCAAAAGGCACCCTTAGAAACAGAACCTGGATTAGCAGTTGTGTTGGAGGTTTAGGAGTGAAGTGGTGCATTAGTAAAGCTTTGGCAGGACCCAGGCTGTGTTGCAAGCATTAGCAGGGAACAGAGAGGATGTTTCCATCCCTCTCAAGTTTGGTCCCTCTATGGGCCCCACAGGGGGGCAGAGTCAAGGGGAGTGTTTTGGGTGTCCAGGAGTGGGGTAACTGGTGAGGGAGAGTCAGGGTTCATGACTTGCTGTTTGTGTTATATGCCCCTGCCTTTCCCACCATAATCCAAACACTGGGTTTAGCCCTTCTCGTCCCTTGTAAAAAAAAAAAGTGGGGGGAGGCATAAGGACCATATCCTCCTTCCTCACGCAATGTTTAGGGCCAAAGGGATGAGTCCCTTGGTCCATGATTTCCTGGGCAGAGGTAAGATTCTAGTCTTTGTTACCAAATCCCATTTCAGCTTGATTACTGGAAAGCCTCCCTCCCACTGGGAGTCACAGAGCCTCAGAGGAGTTGAACATAAACATTTGTTTTGTTTAAAAGCCCTGGTGTAGCGTCACTGTGCACCCTCTGAAATGTCAGCTCCTGTAAATGCTCCCAGTCCAAGACCAACAGTGCAGAACACGCTGGAGGAACCTGCCGCCTGAGCAAGGTTTACCAACCTCCTCAATGTTTCATGCCAGCTTCCCAATGATCTCTGTGGCTCCCTGCTCTTGCGATGGCTCCTAGCTTCCTGGCTGTGACATCTCCCCTGATATGCTCAGACAGAGGGAATATGCAGCAGGACGGCTGCAGCTCCATGTTCAGGAGATGTCACCTCCTATTTGACATCAGGCTGGGGAGAAGCAATTAAAGCTGCAGTCGACTCTGCCTGCTCCGGCTCCAGGCACTGGGGGGAGAGGAGAGGGAGAGAGTGTAAGAGAAAGGAGAGATAAAAGGGGAGAGTCATGGGGAAACAATGGTCCAAACTGAGGAAGGGGGTGTGTGTTCCTCCACCTTGACCCCCAAAGCTGCAACCCCCAAGATAGCAGTATGAAATAAACGCAGACTGGAAGCCAGGTGGCTTAGGGGCCGATCCTCTCCTTAATATTGGCTTTTAACACCTCTTGCAATGGCCCTGCCACATCTGTGTGTGTTGTAGGGAGCCCCTTGTGCCCTAACCATGAGGGGAGGAAGGAGGATATGGTCCTTCTCTCTTCCTACCCCTTTACACCATGGCTGAGGTGAAAAGCTAAAGGATGGAAGAGTATTATGGGATAGGGGGAGAGGGAATGGGAGATTGAAAGAAAACAAGAGAATGTGGAAAGGGAAAGATGAAAAGAGGAAATGAGAGAGGTGAAGACCAAGGGGGAGGAGCAGAATGTGGGGTTTGATACGGCAAAAACCGACCTCATCTCTTCACAAAAAATATTCCCCTCTCTCTTCCCGCTCAATTTCCATTGAGGGAATCATCATCCAGCCTGTCCCTCAAGGGCATAGCCTAGGATTCATCTTTGACTCCTCCCTCTCCTTTATACCTCAGACCCAGGCTGTTGCCAAGTCCTGTTGCTTTCCTCTGCATAATATTGCAAAAATCTGGCCATGCCTTGCTGTTTCCACTGCTAAATCCCTAATCCATGCTCTAGTTATCTCTTGCCTTGACTACTGCAACTTCCTCTGTACTGGTCACCCCTGCTCTGACCTTGCTCCTCTCAGTTCTGTTCAGTGCTCTGCTGTCAGGGTAATCCATTTTGCCCATCAATTTGATTATGTTCAGCCCATCCCCTCTGCACTACACTGTCTTGCTCTACTTGAATGTATTCAGCACAAGCTCCTTATCTTTACTAGGACTGAAATGAGAATGCAATCGCATTTCATGTGAACGGGCAAGATTCTCATACCCCCAGCAAGATCTTGAGCATTCTTGACAGGGGTTTTGAGAATCTTGTGAGAATCTCAAAAACCTCAACAAAGTTCTTTGCATGTGCAAAATGGCGGTCACAGCTATTCCATGCATACTCTGCCCCTGTCAGCTATTTGCACAAGTGTAGACCATTTTTTGAGGTTTCTAGAAACTCTCATGAGATTCTTGAAAACCCCCAAATGATCGGTGCATGTGCAAAATGGTCATTTCAGCCATACTGTGCCTATGCAGTCACCAGTGGCCATTTTGCACATGCACAGACTGTTTTGGGGGCCATCCGAGAATCTCAGTGAGAATGTCGATTCTTGTGAGATTGCCGAGCTGGAGAATTTCTCGCCAAGATTCTCGAGGAGTTCAAGAACTCGTTTCAGCCCTAGTAAGAACATAAGAACATAATAACATAAGAAGTGTCATACTGGGTCAGACTAATGGTCCATTGAGCTAGCATCCTGTCTTGAACAGTAGTCAATCACAGGGGTCTGGGAGAAGTACCCAACAGGTCACCATGCTATCCATTCCCTGTGGGTCATCCCCAGGCTCCCGACAGTAAAGGGTTTTGTTCCCCAATCCTATCTGCCTAATAGCTGCTAATGGACCTATCTTCCAGAAACTTGTCCAAACCTCTTTTAAACTCAGCTATACTGCTGGCCTTGACCACCTCCTTTGGCAGTAAATTCCACAACCTAATTGTACGCTGAGTGAAAAAAATCCTTTTTTTTGGTTTTTTACTCTGCCACCTGTGAGTTTCATGGAGTGTCCCCTAGTTTTAGTACTAGTTGAGAGGGTTAATATCCATTCCCTGTTTCCACACCACTCATGATTTTATAGACCTCTATCATATCTCCTCTCTCAGCCATCTCTTTTCCAAGCTGAAGAGCCCCAACCTATCAAGCCTCTCCTCATATGGGTGCTGTTCCATACCTTGGATCATTTTTGTTGCCCTTCTCTGTACCTTTTCTAGTTCCTCTATGTCTTTTTTGAGATGGGGCAACCAGAACTGCACACAATATTCAAGGTGAGGTTGCACCACTGATTTGTATAGAGGCATTAGGACATCCTCAGTTTTATTCTCTATTCCCTTGTGAATAATTCTTAACATTCTATTTGCTTTTTTGACCGCTGCAGCACACTGGGCTGAGGATTTCAGAGTATTATCCACAATGGGTGTTTTCAGACATTACGGGCGGCCGGTTCACCACAGTGGATTCCCGGTGGGGGTGAACAGAACAACCACCCCCTGGGGAGAATAAAAGCCCTGAACAGATGTGATGGGACCAGGACCATGGCCATGAATCAGGACGCCAGATCACGGCCCGGGGCAGCGCAACAGATGTGATGCCGATTCCCAGCTGTGGTCAAAACACACAGAATCCACTGGGCAGGGACGGGACACAGACATGGCCACCTGAGGGCAAATGAAGCTAAAAGGCACAAAAGAGAATGCCCACATAAAGGAAACGAGAAGGCAGGGGGGAGAGGGAGAAGNACAGGTACCACACACATCAGGCACACAGCCAGCGGAGGCACAGCGGAACACACAGCATGAGCACACGCCCGGGCACACACACACAAACACACACAAGCGAAAGGAAGGGAAGGGGGACACGGGCGGCCGGGCAACACACAAGGCACAACGGGAGCAAAGGGGGGGGCGGGACACGGAAAAGGGGGGAAACTGCAAAGTGGCCGGGCAGGCCACAGGCAACAGCAACCACAACCCCCACAGCAGCACAGTACACACAGGCACCCCCACAGAAACACAGGCAGTCTCGGAAAGGGGGGGGCAGGATCTCGTAACCAAGGCACAACGGGGGCCCACAATGCACAGCAAGCTGGGTGGGAATGGTCCAGGAGGCACACGGAGACCCCACACCCACAGAGGGGCCAATGGAGGTCAGGCAGGACAGCTGGTGCAGCTCTGCAGGTCCAAGGATGCACACACACCCCCAGAGGAAGCACCGAGGGCCAGTCCAGGGGCCCCAGGTCACACAAGCACCCAAGGGGGGGTTGGGCAGCAGGTGGCAGTGCTGGCGGGTGGGGACAGGTAGCTGGACACAGGCGGGTCAGTGAGGCCATGCAGAGCGCCGCACCCAGGCACCAGGGAGGGCAACAATGGAGGGGAACCCCGGGTGTGCAGGCAGACCGGGGGGTGGGGCCTGGAGGGGGCCCGGGGCCACAGGCAGGGGCAGCAGCACCATGGGAATCAGGCTTCACTACAGCATGGCAGAGACATCAGGGAGGGAACATCCAGCAGGGACCGCCCCCCCTCACAAGGGCGGGAGCCCACATGGGGGAAGGACACCGGGGGGCAGGGAGGAACACCGGGACTCACAGGCAGCTGCTGTGGGCCACTGTGGGCCCAGGGGCCGGGCGTCCTGCCCTGTGAACCAGGTGGGGCCAATGAATCAAGCCCCGGTGGTACCCCAGCAAGGACATGTGGTGGGTGATCAGGTAGTAGGCCTCAAAGGGATCATGCATGAAGAGACCCAGCTGGATGTCCAAACGGGACCACACACCCAACAGGGCTGACAGCTCCACTGCGGAAGGCTCTGACACACAGCAGGCAGCAGAAGGGGGCCAAGGAATATGTCCCAGCTCAAGCAGCCAGTGATACACTGCTGCATGGGTGTGCTGGAACCCACGCGCCCTGTGAACACAGGCAAAGTAGGACACAGCCAAGGCAGGGCCCCCCTCAGCAAGGCACAGCGTGTAGGCGCCCAGCCCGCACACACACAGCGCAGACACGGTCTCAGCCCCGGACCAGGGCACATGAGAACACCTCATGTCCAGGATGCATCCATCAGGGAAGCGAACCAGCCCCAGGGTGTCCGCATGCAGCCAGCAATCACGAGCGCTCGCCTCATAGCCGAAGTAGCGCAGTCCAGAGCTCAAGCTCGCAAAGGCACCCGCACGGCTTGCTGGGCTGCCCAGGAGCAGCTGCACAGCCAGGGTTTGCCACAGGTCTCACAGAGACATGGTCTTGCGGAAGGTCCAGATATGGGGGGCCCCATGGGGGCCAGGAAGCGGGACCCCGGTGGATGGACAACCAGCCATGGTCCAGCTAGACAGGTAGAATAACAAAACGGACAGGGGGGCACACGTACCCTCCAGGTCTGGGTGGACCTCCGAGGGGTCCCAAGGACAGGACAAGTGACCACGGACTGCAACATTGTAGCACAACAGAGCGAGGCATGGGGTGCGGACCCGGCACAGCTGGCGAAAACAATAGCACTCACATAACAGTTAATTGGGATGCCAAGGCCATGGTGTTGCAAACAGACATGGGGTGGGGGTTTGATGGGTGAAGGCATGCAGCTGCACAAGGAGTGCATGGAACCGCACACCCATGCAGGTGCAAGGACCCATGCATAGCCAGCACGTGTACCCATGGTCAAGCCCACAGACCCATGCACCCCATTGGGGGGCCTGGCTGGCTGGGGGCCGGTCCCCGGCATGGCTGCCTAGCGGAGGGCCATAATAAACGTCCCAAAACCCCCGGGGTCCCCACCACCATGGAGCAGGACAGGGCATCCACCTACTGGATGCACCTCGTGCTCACAGTCGAGTGGTACCGCAACCACACTGAGCAGCTGCGCCTCCTTGCAGCGGAGGTGCACCTGGCCGCCCGGCTGCAGGTTTCCCTGGCCTTTAGAGATGCAAGGGCCTGCAGGGCACACCAGGGCTGCAGGAGAGCCCTTGCCCAGCTCAGGGCACAGAGGAAATCTGGGGCAGACTGGCAGGCCGTGATCTGGGCCCGGACCCAGACCGCGGCGCTCCACGAGGTGGCCAGGCGTCTCCTGTGGGCGAGGGAGACCATGCGCTGGTTTGTTTTGCTCGCTATTCCCATTGAGAGGCACCTATGGGTCTCTGAGCGCCCACAGGGTTGGTGGGCGAGGGCACTGGCCCAGTGGGATGAGGCAGCCTGGAGGGCCCACCTCAGGATGGACAAGCTCACCCTGCTGCAGCTAGTGGAGCTCCTTATGTCCTGGCTATAGCGACAGCACACCTCCATGAGGACCCCCATCCCCATAGTCCAGCGGGTGGCCATAGGGGTCTGGGCCCTGGCAATGCCTGACTCCTGCCAGTCCATGTCCCAGCACTTCGGGGTAGGGCTCAGCACCATAGCCTGTATCCTCCGGGATGTGTGCGAGGTTGTGGAGGGCATGCTCCTGGACATAACAATCCAGATGGTCAACCAGGAGGCCGTGATGGTGGGATTCACGGCCGGAGGCTTCCCCAACTGCATGGAAGCCGTGGATGGCACCCACGTCGAGATCCTCCGCCCCTCCGCAGGGGAGGCATCAGAGTATGTGAACTGTCATGGGTACCACTCCCTGCAGCTGCAGGCAGTTGTGGATCACTGGGGCCAGTTCATAGACATCTTCACGGGCAACTCCGGCCGCAGTCACGATGCCAGGATCATGACCATCTCCCCCTTCTATGCCTGGATGTTCCGGGGGGATTTCGCTGACATGAGAATGACCTGGATCGAGGGGGTACCGAAGCCCCCCTGTATCCTGGGAGACCCTGCCTACCCCCTCACCTGCTGGTTGATGAAGGTCTACCCTGTCGCACGGACCCCTGCAGAGGTGCTATACAATACCCACCTGTGCTCCAGCAGGACTGTGGTGGAGTGAGCCTTCGGGGCCCTCAAGCAGCGCTGGAGGAGTCTTGCTGGGCGCCTAGACTACACTGTGGAGACCTCCGCCATGGTGATTGGGGCCTTCTGTGTGTTCCACAAT